>OY982582.1:3225748-3259137 GCA_963859945.1 Euplagia quadripunctaria
ATGGCTCTCACAGTTCTTTTTTGCAGAATGAATATCGATTCTATATCTGCACCACGCCCCCATAATAAAATACCGTATGACATGATACTATAGAAATAACTAAAGTATACTAGTCGCGCAGTGTCGAGATGTTAAGTGAGGGCCCAACTAAAGAAAAAATATAGTCTTAACAATGTTTACGATTGAGTTCGAAACTTCATCAAGTTCGTCAATTGATCCATCAATCCCGTGGTCTAATGCAGCAGGTCCTTTTTCCTATAAAATTTAAGAAATTGTATTATTTACTGCTAAATAAACAAAGATAATATAGGTTTGTTAAAGTCCCTTTAACCCATATTTATCTAATAAAACCGATTTAGCGATGGCTGACTATGTCAATTTGGTAGAATGCCCAAATGAAAACTAAAGAAAAAAATGTACTACAAAAATATTTACGATTGATTCCAAAAGTTCCACTGATTCGACCGGTCCAGGGTATAATGCAATAGGTTTTGCGCCCCACTGCTTAAACTGATAAAACAAAATAACATCTTTATTCTTCAAAATACTAAAATAATACTTCAAAATAAACAAAACTCTTACCTTATAAAAAAATAATACTGAGAATCAAAACGTTGTTGTCGTAGTATAATAATGCGTTTGCAATACGAGCCCTCGAACATTCGGAGGCGGGAAAAAGTGACACAGGTCCTACTTCGACGGGCGATAACGCCGTACTGATTGGTGTCCACTTGCGCATTGTAATTTATTGCAATTTAGAGTAGTTTTAAAAATGATCTTATTTCTAATTCGATTAAGTAATTTTCAAAAAAAATTAGAATTAGATTCTTCAAAGAACACAGTTTACTTAAATAAGTATATTTTCTTGAAATTACGCTTTATTAAACCAAAAAAATTACGTTAAACTTGCGAAATAAGTCGTATAAATTGGACTAAGTCTTTATTTTTTTACTAATTAATATAATTAATAATTGAGAAAATGGTGCATTATTTAACGATTAAAAGATATGTCCGATGCTTACCGTATTTTTTTGCACCCAAATTTATAAATATTATTGATAGATTTTGGAATCGGAAATTGTCTCTGCGATGATTTTTCACTAAACGAGTTGTGGGAGATTGATGACCACAGATCAACGAAGTTGGTTTTCTTAAATGTGATACATTAAAAAACAAGATTAAAGATTAGTCTATTTCTTACATGTATTTTAGAATTTCAAAGTATTACCTAAGATCGTAAATTAGGCGACCTAAATCTTAAAAAATTGCGTGAAAACGTGAAATGGCTGTTAAGCGTAACAGAAGAAAAAAATTTATGTTTGAAGGGATTGATTTTGGCTAGTTTAATTTTCTTCACACAATCGGGATATAGGTTCTTCACAGACATTTAATTAAAATTTTAAATACTGGCAAAACTTCTAGTACTGAATTTTAAACTATTTCATAATTCGTGAATTATTTTTTGGATTGTTTATTGCACTGTCAATTTATTTAGTAAAAATTACATTTAGGACACCACAGCGCTCTTTTTTTCAGTACAGGTAGGAATCGACCTTTTTCGTGATAAAAACTACCCTATGTGCTATTCCAGACTATTATCTATTTCGGTGCCAAATTTCATCCAGATTCGTTCAGCTGATTTTGCATGAAAGCGTATCAAACATCCATCTTCATAAACTTTCACCTTTATAATTTTAGCTAGATAGGCTTGCGTTTGATCATGCACAGTTGGATCATAATTTCTGTCTCAAACTCTTGAAGGCTCATGAATCAATCATCAGATTTACACATGATTTTCTGTAAGT
This sequence comes from Euplagia quadripunctaria, assembly GCA_963859945.1. Classification (NCBI taxonomy): domain Eukaryota; kingdom Metazoa; phylum Arthropoda; class Insecta; order Lepidoptera; family Erebidae; genus Euplagia; species Euplagia quadripunctaria. Next base: position 3,227,554 of record OY982582.1, read on the forward strand.
AAATGGTACAGGCCACGGACTCAAAATAACATTTTTGTGATAATAAAGACTGGTTTGTTTTCTTTAATCACACTACAATAGTGTGCTCAAAATCTGAATGAATGACCTAAGTTGTTTTATTGGTATTAGGACTGCGTCCGTCATTTCCATCAGTTCAGCGTGTGCGAGCGAGCGCCAGAGAGCGTGACACGCGCCCACCCCGCGCTGTTGACGTGCTGCGTGCTGGCGCCCTGCCGCGACCCGCTCGCGCCTGCCCGCTGCTCACGTGCTTGCTAGCGGCGCTCAGAGCTAACGGTAAGTGAACATCGCCCCAGAGCGTGACACGTGCTGCGTGCTGGCGCCCTGCCGCGACCCGCTCGCGCCTGCCCGGCTGCTCACGTGCTTGCTAGCGGCGCTCAGAGCTAACGGTAAGTGAACATCGCCCCAGAGCGTGACACGTGCTGCGTGCTGGCGCCCTGCCGCGACCCGCTCGCGCCTGCCCGGCTGCTCACGTGCTTGCTAGCGGCGCTCAGAGCTAACGGTAAGTGAACATCGCCCCAGAGCGTGACACGTGCTGCGTGCTGGCGCCCTGCCGCGACCCGCTCGCGCCTGCCCGGCTGCTCACGTGCTTGCTAGCGGCGCTCAGAGCTAACGGTAAGTGAACATCGCCCCAGAGCGTGACACGTGCTGCGTGCTGGCGCCCTGCCGCGACCCGCTCGCGCCTGCCCGGCTGCTCACGTGCTTGCTAGCGGCGCTCAGAGCTAACGGTAAGTGAACACCGCCCCAGAGCGTGACACGTGCTGCGTGCTGATCGGTTTTATGTTATATACGCCATATATCTTGACTTTGAGCTCCGTATAAGATGTCCATACTGTTGCAGGGCGAGCGGCGTGCACGCGTGCATCAACTCGACGGACCACTACCTGCACCAGTTCTACAGCAAGCTGGGCTTCGTGGAGGCGGCCCGCGGGGCGGGCGGGCGCGTGTACCTCGCGCGCTCCTTCTAGCGCCCCGGCCCTGGCCCCGGCCCCGGCCCCGGCCCCGGCCCCGGCCCCGGCACGCACAGTGACTCGCCGACGCAAGTCACATTTCTGTCTATTTTTGCCCTATACATACACAATCAATCTATGTATTTTCTCAAACATTGAATCAAAAACATCATTACAAATAAGTATAATTTATATGAGACTATTTTGGTCTCTGGCTTAACTAACATTGGCCAACCTTATCGGTGAATTTATTTATTTTCTTAATACGGTAATGTTGTGTTACATTAGCCCTATAGTATTACTTTAGCCGTAACTATCGGTTTTTATTTCGTTACTTCATTTCAGCCATAATCCCAGATAAACTTGAATCCCATGGAACTAATTTACCATTACAAGTATGTAGCTATCTACTGGCAACAACTCTGAAAACGCTGCTAGAATACAAAATTTAAACTTTCTAACAGCTAAGGCCGAAGAAATACCTTGGACTAATGTTACCCGACTTTACAGCTTTTAAATTATCCGCCAAAGCTTCTAGATAAATGATGTTTATTGAATGACGACCTCTGTGGTGCGGTGTGTGGCGTTACAGTCTAAAGCACTACGCATCAGATTGTATGAGAGGTCGCGTATTCGATTCCCGCCGTGCAAATATTTCTATGCATGAATATAATATATACAGGGTGTATGAAACACCGTACCGAATATTGAATTAGTGTATTCAGACCATCATTCTGAATCAAAAATCTTTGGAATTTCCTTTTTTTTGGTTAAAAGTGATATCAAAATAAGTAAACAGAACATTTTACGCAAAAAATAATAAATACCCCATACGGCCAAAAACTGCAATGTAATCAATTAAACAACATTTATGCAATCAGCTGCCGTACGTTTAAGATCGTTCACCGTACCGCACAAAAAGAATACAGCGTACATTGCGTAGCGCCAAATGAAACTAATGACTCTAAATCATTAATCGCGCATTTTTATGATGAACTAACTTTTATATTGTGATAAGCATAAACTGAAAGAGGTTTTTGTAAGTTTTTCGCGTAGCTTAAACTTACGCGCTGTATATTTGGATTATTCTGGATCTTTTTATGTTAAACAAGCTATACTTAGTTTAGGTCTAAATAGCGCTGTGTAATATGCATTCATAAAATTACGCTTTTCTCATTTCGGGGTTGGCAGAGACAACAGCCCGCTACTTGCTTCTTATCCTTACATACTTGACGAACTTCGTCTACCGGCATAAAAACTTTCATGCAAGCACACCGGTTGTAAATGGTCTATTATCTGTTACAGGTACCGTGAATCACGCATTACGAAGGAACAACACGCATTGCTGGCTTCTACATCGTCAAAGAATGTCACGCCAACAATCGAATAATCTTCAACACGGTATCAAACTCCACTCAAATAGATTATAGCCATTACTGATTTCATCACGTAGAAGATACATTCACCAGAATCTGTTATACTGAATTCATAGTTGTTTCTTAATTTTTTTTATTGCAATTTGTATGCATACAATTTTTATATATGTATTTATAAGGTATACTAGCGGACCCGACAGTCGTCGTTCTGCCCGAGTGTAGGATTTTCTTTTTGGTCTCATAATTGATTTCGTTGACGTACGACCTTGTCACCCGACAAAATAACCGTGTCCCGCAAAGTTGCACGCGATGTTTCGCAACGTTGCACGTAATGTCTCGCAACGTTGCACGTGGTCCCGCTACGTTGCACGCGAAGTCTTGCGAGATATGTCAAAATTCGCTCCTCTGCTAGCGTCGACAAACACGACTTTGTTGTTGACGTTGTTCTTCGACAGCTTTTGACTAACGAGGACGCTTGTTCCTCCAACTCCCTCCTCCCTCCAACGAGATTATGTTTACCCTCATCGAATTGTACCAGAATTTTAATTATTATGGGATACTTCACATCGAGACTATCACATCCTATCTACAATATCTAAAATATATCTAGAAAAGAAGTCGGTCAAAGGTCAAAATGCACAACTTAAGGTCTCAAGTATGTCAGGGAGAAAAAATAAATTGCAGTTCTTCCAAACACTTTTTTTTGTTATGAAAACATGTGACAGCAAAACTCAAGCTGTGCCTCATTTCACGTATATTCGGTGGAACTTCAAATCCTATCAATTTTGGTTGTGACTCTGCACAATTACGTTTTTGGTAGGAATTGATCGGGAACAATCTATAGAACAATATGTACGGGTTGCGCAGTGATTCTTATGATCCTGAATAAGTGTATTTAGATCATCATTCTGAGTGGAAAATCATTGGAAATTTCTGCCAGAAAATTCTTTTTTTTTTTTTTGCTTAAAACTGATATCACAGTGAGTAAACAGAACATTTTACCGAAAAAGAAATCAGTAAATACCCCATATGGCCAAAAACTGCAATGTAAAACATTTATAAAATCAGCTGCTTCGACCGCCTTGCGCCGAAGGTTATTTACCGTGCCGCACAGTACGCGTGTTGCGTTACACTGCTTAGTTCAAAATCAAACTATTACTGATTGTAAATCCTTAATCTTGCATTTTTATGATGAACTGACTTTTGCATTGTGATAAGTATCCAGAGAAAGACGTTTTTGTAAGTTATTCGCGACGGTGATACTTACACGCTGTATATATTGGCCAGTCATGTATGGAAAGTTTAAACAATATCAGCTCAAGTTATACTGGTCAATGAAAACCAAAACATTCAAAACTTAATGGATTATGGTCGAATATCGACCAAGAGGTGATCTCCAGTTACAATTAAAAAGCTATGGATGTCTCTAATTTCCACCAGTAGGATTGCACGATTTTCAAATCTTAGCGTGGCTCTAGTCGAACAGGGTTATACGAAGATAAGATTTTTGTACACAGCGACAGACGTGTGCTAAGGTGCTAAAACAATATCATTAAAATTTAAAATATTTTATTTAGAGATGTGCAGTTACACCCCGAAAAAATTAAAATCCATTTACTATCCAGGCTAATTACGGCAATATTTAACGCACCTACAATTTGACCATAAGTTACACGTTTGACCATACTACATTAAAAACATACCTGATGTCTTTCACTTTATGTAACCATACTGGCCTCTTGGTCTAGTGGTTAGTGACCCTGACTGCCAAGCCAGAGGTGGTGGGTTCGATTCCCACCCAGGACAAATAATTGTGTGATGAGCACGATCATTTGATCTGTGTCTGGGTGTAATTTATCTATAATATGTATGTATTTAGAAATATATAAGTATGTTAATCAGCAGTTTGTTTACTATAGTACAGGTTCTGCCTAGTTTGGGATCAGACGGCCGTGTGTGAGATGTGTCAAGTTATTATTATTATAAAGTAAGTTATACGTACTACAGTAGACGCGCGGGCGGCGGGAGGAGATGCTCCCGCCCCTCGCCTCAGGCTCCGACTGCATTCAAACCGCGCACCCACTGTAACTATAATGTAACAAGTTTTATAAGTAATACATTGATATTAGGCTTATATCTTTTAGTGAAATTATGAGCAATAAACATCTATATATGTATATTTTTGCGGATAATTGAAATACAATTTATCTGAATACCCGTCAAAAGCCTACAAACCCTTAGTTGGTTTTTAATTTTCTTTGTCTTGCATTGCTGAACATTTGGCAGGTAAATCATTTTACCTTTCCTAGTCAATATATGTTCGTGTTGTCGTCTGTTAGGAACGAAAGGTCTTTAGGTGGTCAAAAATCTCCTTAAACATCACGTCAAGTCTCTCCATTGTGTAGTAGCTGCGTGCATATTCCTTGTATTAACTAAATATTTAACGAAAAGCTTAAATGTTTTGCAACATAATTTGAAATTATTATTATTTTTTTTTATTTTTTTATTCACAAATCTAATGTACAATCTCAAAAGCAGCAGGGACATGAACAAAAAATACACCATGTTTGATTGACATCTACTAGATGTGAATCTAACCTGCACATAACAGTAAGACATACCTACTTACTTACTAATGCGTATAGAACCAACTTTTTGTGTCTTCGCTATTTGTGAACCCATTTCAATCATTCCTTTTTTAATCAAGTTGGTTGTACAGAGGGTTGGTCCCATTTAAATTTGAGGAAAATATTCTATATAAGAGTGGAAAATAAAAGGATGAAGATTGGTATTACGGTATGCGTTCAGAAGCACAGAAGCCTCCTGAGGCGTTCACATGCTTCTAGGAGCGACCTCGCACCCGAGGATATTTGCCCGTGTGTGGCCTCCCTCCCTCGCAGTCCAGGATAACGCGGACGGTCGTTTCTTCCGCGTTCAGACATCCCCTGCATAAGACTGTCTATTATGGTGAATAGGTGCCGGTCTAGGGCCAGGTGGCCCGTAATGGTTCCTACAGCCATCCTGATGTCGATTCTGTTAAAACTGAGCAGTCTGCAAGTTAAACGTGGTGAGACCTCCGTCAGCACCAGTTTAGACTGTCTGCAGCCAGGTATATCGGCCCAGCGACCGTTGTGCGTTTCATGAGTCCGTTGCCTTACCCATGAGTTGGTTGAGGGAGAGAAGGTTTAGTAAGGGATGAAGCGTACAGCTTACTACAATTTATATGGTCATTGAAGTCATTGATACTATGTTTAAAAGTTAATTATAATTATACTGAACTGACTCTCAGAAAGTATACAACACTTAGTACTATTTATTATACAAAATCAGTGTTGCACTGCCACAATACTCCACACTTTAGGGGTTTAGATAAAAGTTGTTTTTAGATACAAAGGTTTGACAGTTTACCCCAGACATGCTTTCTTTAGATGTGTAAGTACTTATTACTCTATAATAACATCAGTAATGGCATTATATCCAATTATACAACGTACTTTACTAAAGGTTCATAACATTTTTAAATCAAATTTTACAATCTGGCAACCCTGTTCAGTATAAAGCATTTGTAGGGTAGTTATCTCTCATCATCATCTTTTCGCTTATTGCAGTCCACTGCTGGAAATATGCCTCTACCAAGTTGCCTATGGTTAAAATATGATATTTTTTAACAGTCCTCATCTTATTAACTGTGACATAAAGAGTCTAAAAAACTAGATACGTTACTATTATCAAATCTTTTATTATTTTTGAACGTTGAACCAAACATTAAAAGGATTTTTTTTGTATGGAGTGTAGAAGTAAGGAGTACCATCTCTGTTTATCAAAATGGCCGTCAAAACGGTGTACTTAGGTGGCGCCACCGTAGCTAGAGGTTACAAGAAAGGAGAAATGGGCCGGCTCGACCGGAGTGATACCACGGCCTCACAGAAAACCGGCAGTGAAGCAATGCTTTCATTGCTTTTCGGCGAGTGAGTGAGATTACCGGCGGCTCTAATCCTTCCCCACCCCTCTCCACTTGTTCGACCCTTCCCCTACCTCCACCTTACAAGGCCGGCAAAGCACTTGTGACTCTTCAGTTGCAGGTGCCCATGAGTGGTGGTAGTCATTTACCATTAGGTGACCCGTCTGCACGTTTGCCCGCCTAGTCCATAAAAGAAAGAAACTTTTTATAATGGCGCACTTTTCCAAAATAAACTTTAAAATTGGGAAAACAACCATAACATAAATTAATAAGAAGACATCTGATTAAATTTATATGTATTTGTAAATTAACAAAATTCTAGTCGCAAAAAAAAATTAACTCTGCGCACTTCACTCCGTCTATAACAGCTACGTTCATATCGTAGCCGTTATCTACACTAGCGCCACTCTGGTCAGTTTTTGAACTATTATTTACTGCGTTCATGAGGACACTTGGTTTGGTCCCCATACAAGATGGTGCTCCTTACCCTTCATATTAAGAAGGTACGCACATTTAACAAAGAAATACTGATTTGACTTGATACAACTGCCGTATTGAATCATCAGAAAAACTGACCATTATAAGTAGCAACGGATGTAACGTGTAACGAATTATGTCGATTTAGATTGTATGGTTTTATTCAGGTTGTTACAGAATGCTGTAGTCATAGTTTAGTGTCGTATAGTAGATCCCGTGAACAATTAAAAAAAAAATCTCGATTTTAACAAATAGAAAACTTATCTCGAATATTTTGTAAGAGAGAGAGCTGGCAAATAAACATACTGGATTACCAAGGGTTTAGGTGGAATATCCGGATTTTTATAAGGTGTCCGCTTAAATTTTAGATTTTTTTTTCAATCTATATCAACTATTTTTCGGCTACACTAACGCTCCTAAAATTTGACCTTATCGTTCTGTAAAAACCTGTAAATATAATATCTAATATGTACCCTCTCAACGCATATATGTTGTCTCTCTCAGAATCATGCCGACAGAAGATAGACTTGTCTTTTTTAGTTAACATACACTGTATGTATTGGCAGCTTCAATATGAAAATTACTGTCATGCTTCTGAACTAAGTAATAAATTTAGAATTTATAGAACAGTATATGCGGTGACAATCGTTAGTTTTATATTTAGTTTTAAGATGTGGACGTTTTGTGTAACTGCGCTTACCTGTACATTTAATTAAAATGTTATGTTTTTTCAACAAATTGTATAATTTAAAAAGTTAACCTGACACTGAATTATAATTTAAAGAATGTTTATTTTCTTGAATATGAAAATGTCACATGTAAACCCCCGATACTGAAATTATGGTGTTCAAATGTACAGTGAAATCTTAAATAATTATCGGAACACTAAAATAAATCTTGTATTTGTACTTTTAGTTTATAACCAAGTTCCTATTTTGTAATAAAAATATTATTTCTATCAATTTATGATTTCAGATTGCTTACATTCTAAAATACCTAACGGTTCCCCATTGTCATACCCTTTAGTCGCTGCTCGGGTCGTAACGGTCGTAGCTTGGATGCTAAATAGTCCTCAAGAACTGGGAACTATCAAATGCAAAAAGAAAAACCAAAAAAAAAAATCAAATCTCTTCAGCTTTATTTGATTAATATAGATTTAAAGGTTACCCTCTCTCATTCTATAATCACAATATCTTTTTTACGTAGATTATCTCACATAGCTTATATTTGTTATTGTATTGCACAATGTTGCATTTAATTTGCTTCCAGTAGTTATTATAAGTCGAATTATTTTATATGCACTAAATATTTTTATTGTCTGTCATGCTTCAGTATTATAAAAAATATGTACCAATTTTTTTTTTACATTTAATAAACAGTAAATATAACGGTTGCAAGATATGCTTGCGATTGCTATTGTATGCTATAGTTGCGATAAATTGCGATTTTGTTAAACATACATGCAATGCAATATAATAATGGTGCCAATTCTGTTATATTACTACTCTCTTAACTATAATTTACAAAATTTTCTTCATACAAGATGTAAACCTTGTGTACTTCGAAACAAGGTCTTATTTCAAATTTAAACAAGTAGGTAACGTATGTCGTTATCGAAATAAGCAATTTATTTGTCGACTAAAGCTGACACGCTTAAATAAACTTTAATACCACGTAGCGAGAGCCGCTATCCGTTTTGAATGCCATCTCTTTTGCTCTATGTTTTTAGTATGCGTCTTCGTAGATGTCGATTAAAATAACGTCATCTTAGTTCGTTTTGAACAAGTTTTTATACGGCAATTATACGGCATTTGAATAAATGGGGACTCTCGCTGCGTGGAAATATAGTTGAGTATACGTTGACAGGTTTTAGTGAAATTTAGTGGCGTTGAGAAATAGATGCCAGTAACAAATAGACATTGTTACGAAGAAGACAAGTTTGATATCATATGAAGAAATTAAGTCAGGTTTTAGTTTAGTGAGCGTTACAATAGAATCGGCAACAATCTTTTTTTTTTTAATATATTTAATTATAAACGGTGCCAACATTGCTCAGTTTGTATTTACAAATAGGTTTTGTGAACCTATGCAAAGTGCTTCAATGCATTAGTTAATATCTGTAAAATGTAGGTACGTATGTATATGTTGTGTATTGAATATCAGTGTCAGATATATTTTGTGTTATTTTTAATATGTTTTACTGTGGCGCCGCCCGTATTTAAGACAAATCTGTAATAAAAATTGTAAAAAGATATTATTGTTTTTTATGAAACCTGTTTTGAATGTTCAATGTCTACAATCTACATTTTCTGTTAAGGTCTATTGAAAATCTCGACGTGGATTGACGACGTGATAATGATTTAGGCTGCTATCTACACTGCTCCAAACATAGATGTTATGGGAACTCATTCCTTTATTAAAACACAACACAGTACAAGTATTATAAGACTACTAAAATAATAAAAGTAAAAAATAAATAGGTGAATCTTGCGTTCAAAACTGATATTAATCCGTGAGTACTGATCTAGTGTTGGTAGTAGAAAGTTCGGTGAGTTTCTGCTTAATTTCTGTTATCTGAAACATAAAACTATATCAAATCATCGCCCAAAAAGAAGAAACACGAATTTGAACAGTGATGGTCACGGCAGAGTGAGCGTCTACGATAAATTGAAGCTGATTGATTGAGGTAGCATCTCAAAAGATAATAGTTTACCAGCACTGCTCACAATAATTCAGGCAGAAATCAGCCCTACCCTGAACTTTTTTGAAGTGAAAACTCTTTTAGGCACGTCGGACACTTTTGGTACTGGGAAAAAAGACTGATCTCGCGTGACCGTCACGGTCAGATGACAGATGTGTTAGTTATGTTTCACTTCTGACGTGCAGTCCTATGACTCAGATTTTTTTTATAGTGCGTTTCCCCCACGGGTCATCATCCCCTCACCGGGGCCACTGGTGAAGTGGTATGTTGGAATCGAACAGACTAAAATCACACAGTGTTCCGTCACAAGTGAGTCATTATGTACCTTTTTTTTTATTATGACACGTCAGAATGACCTTAACTCGCCTGATGGAAAGCTAGAGTTAAGTCCAAAGACTGAGGATCACCATTATAGATACGGATGATACTAAAATGATGGCCCTTAGCTTGACGGCCACGAGAGATGCTTTTCACGCCCCGCTTATAGGACCCGGGATTTTAATTAGTTGAAGGGAACACGTGTGCGGGTAATGCATTCCAAATTTTAATGATGCGGCAAAGAAAGGAGGTGCTGAAGCGTTTGGTTCTAGTTTGGTTAGTAATCAAACTTGATTATGCCCGCTGCTTCTCTCTCGTTAAAGTTATTTTCTATTTCCTCAGGAAAAGTATTTTTTTTTTCTAAAAGTACCCTAATCTATATCCTCTATAACTCTGACAACGTGTACCTATTCAAAATTTTCCGTTGAGTAGTTAAGTTGTGGAAGCATAACAAATGAATCAACTCATTAGGATTACCTTTTGTATTTCACTCAAAAGCATTTTCTGCTCTGTTCTAGGCGTCATATCCTTTCTGTTCAAATCTATTGCCTCCAAATTCTCAAACAGCTGTTTGATCTTCAATGCTAAATGGACATCATTATTGCCCTTCCTAGGCTGAGTAGGTTTACATCTCTTTACTAATTTCTTTTTATACTTGTCTGGCAAATCTTTTTCTATATCTTCTCTCGAGAGAAGAGACATGTAGTCAGGATGGGTGTCGTATGGATACGTTTTAGGGTCCATTTTGTATGAACCGTCAGCGTCAAATTTGTTTATCATGTAAGTTTTACGCCAATTGCGTAGCAATTCGAGATTCCTGAAAAAAAGGTAAGTAATAGCATTCTAGGACATAATAGACCCAAACGAAGCATAGCTTGTACACGTTCTAGAACACGGAAATACATACTAATACATTTTTTCATAAATACATAAATCACCATACATCATACGTACATAGAAACCAGTAGACATATTCATGCACAGTGAGAATCCGCGGCCTTTTACGTTACAGTCGCATGCGCATACTCAGGACGTCGGAATTGAAAATATACCTACATTCAATCTTCAAATATTTCGATGAAGCATTGAGAGCCAAAAGATCAACTACCTCATACTGACGACTATTCTTATAGATGTTTTCAGTAATTAATTTTAACTTTATTAAGCTAAGCGATGCATGCAAGTTGTGGGAATGGTAAAAGGAAGGGAATTAAATGCGAACATTAAATATTTTTAGTTTCCACGATGACATATCTACATTAGTAGGATAAGACTGGTACGTCTAAAGGAAGACTATGCTAAGAAAACTGGTACCGTACTAAGAACCAACGTGACTTTTTGATAGTTTTTTATTTTTATTTACAGTAATCCCCCGTTTTACGCGACCCCGCACAGCACGAATTCGTTATAACGCGATTTTTAAAATTCGCGCTAATTTACCCCGTTTTACGCACACAGCATCAATTTTACAGCCCATGGATCAAGGGACAATAGCAAATTTTAAGCATACTACCATCGCCGCACTGTCGGTCAGTTAATTCGTGAAACAGATAGAGAAGGAGAAGAACAACAGTCCATGCGCGATTTGTAGAAATCTTACAGTATTTTGAAGGGTGTACAAAACATTGAAGCCGCTTGGAATGAAGCAAAACAGACCTGCATGAAAGGTGTTATAATAAAAGCACTTTAACTATTTATTTGGCTTGTTATTTCATCATAGCCCGTTATACGCGAATTTCGCTTAACGGGAATTTGTCCGGTATGCATCCCTCGCGGAAAGCGGGGGATTACTGTATGTGGTTACTTCCACTGTATAGCGAAGCTAAACTCTACTCCTTATACTTCTACAGGAGTCTAATCCACTAGTATCTGTAGATGGCACGTATATATTTATACCACTGAGATCTTTAGCTTTTTTTTTATACGGCAGTGTGAAAGTTATAAAGATAATTTTGACAAAGTTTAATCTTGTGCTCATGTTAGATACAGCAAGCGTGTTGCAAGCCATGAAGTAAAAAATTCGCTAAGCAGCCGTGAGCCTAAGTATCTTTAAAAGAAACACACTTTCTTCCTTGCAGAATCTTGTCTCTGGTAGCAAGTAAATCTTTATGTTTCTTAATAGCCATATCTCTAAAGAATCTCTGTCTTATTTTGGCATCTTGCAACGTTTTTCCATCTGTTTTTATTGGTTTCAAATATTTTGAACTTTGGCAATATTGAGGGATAACCACTCGACTTTTAGCTAACTTAGGACATTTCCCTTTATTTCGTGGATAATATTCCTCATCAGATTCAGCGTCTGACAGCTTTTCGTTAAATTTAATTAACATCGTTTCCCTTTTATGTTGGTCACCGTCGATAACAGAGTTATAACTTCTCCCTTCCTGGATAAATGCTTTATCGTGATAGTTTTCGTTGATGCTTACCGTATCTTCAGATATATCTGAACGGCAACCGGCGAATACACTATCAATGTATTTTTCGTTCAAAAAGTTTTTTACACTTGAAACACCCGCGCCTATAATCTCTTTTGGCGGGTACGTGAGCGGATTTCCGGCTAATTGTAAAATTTTTAAATTGTTGACAGTTCCTAATTCGTTTGGAAGTGAAGTTATCCGGTTGTTTTGTAACAACAAATGGGTAAGGCATGGATGATTTTTTATTGATTTCGGTATTTCAATTATCTTGTTATCTCTAACGTCTAAATACATGAGGTTTCGCAAACATTCAAATAGATCATCTGGTAATGTTTCAATTTCATTATTTTGTAGATACAAAACCTGAAAAAAGAATTAGGTTTTAAGGAAACGGAACCATAATCTATACTAATATAATAAAGCTGAAGTTTTTGTTTGATTGTTTGTTTGTTTGTTTAAAATCGCTAATCTCTGGAACTTTAATCGGATTCGAAGAAATGTTTATGCATATAGCCAGATTAATGAGTAATAGTATAAGCTACGTAACATCACGCCACGACCCATAGCAGTATACCAGTAAACAAATAAACGCGGGTGAAACTGGGGAACGGCTAGTAATATTTATATATATATACTTAGGCATACTTTATACCGAAGGTGACCTACAAAAATAAAGAACCTCTTCTGCAAATCTTTTTAACAAAAGTTTTGCACTAGAGAAATACCTACCTCTGTAGCGCGATAGGCTTTACAAATGTAGGTTACGTAGATATGCATATTAACGGTCACAAAAAAACACCCAGATTTGAGCACAACAATAATACAAATAACTGTCTGGGAATCAAAGTATAAAATGATCATCTGATGTGGAGAGCTAGCTTATTCTTAGAAGAATAGTTATGTTAAGTGAAATAGCTAAATATATGATATTTATAAATAGAAAACACAGACTTTCACATAAATAAAATCTGCTTCTTGATAAAAAAATATCTGATATATATATCGGTTTGTGAATAAGCTCCTAAAAAGTAGAATGAAACAGAAATAAATCGATTTTACTATAATCCACCTTTGATTATGTCGACCAAGTAATAAAGAACAATAGTGGGACCATGGCAAAAATAGGACTACTAATATGAGTACAACATGCATTCTGAATCTGCACACCTTCAAAGAAGTAGGTACCTGCTAAATTACAATAACTTTCATAACTTACACACAAATAGTAATTTTCAAGCGGAGGGACACATTTCAAATGCTGTGTTGATAAATCCAAAGTAGTTTGCTCATTTAAATCTTCTTCGTAAATATTTAACGATGACACATTCGCAGTTTGAGACATTATACTATTAGAAATACAATGAACGACATAAAATAATTAGTACCAATTTGTTTGATCGTTAAAACTCCGACAACCAAATTTAAATGAGGCGCAGTTTGTCTATGGTACTTTTAGTTCAAACTTTGACTTTTTAATTATGTACTGCGAAAATTAATCTAAAGATGGCGTTAGTATCATCGAAAAAATCACTTTTTTACAGTACTTGAGACATGCCACGCTCAGGCGCTGATCCAAAAGGGGGGGAGGGGGCGATCGACCCCCCCAAAGTAAAAATCCAAAATGTTTAACCTAAGTAAGGATTCAATAACCCAACAATCTTGTGACCTAAACTTTTAATATATTTATTCCATATCCTGGAGATAGCTAACAAACATACGAAAAATAATTTATCAATTAATTATTTCTTTTTTAATTATTTTTCAATTTGGACTGTCTTGGAATATATCAATGGAATGGTATAGGTAAATTTTGTATTTAAAGAATATTTACTTTTGGAACCTTCTTTTTTGGTTTGCCGTCTGGATCCGCCCCTAGTCACGCTGAGGTTTCTGTTATTTCGTTCTACGAATCATATTTAGAAAAACGTCGTTTTTTTAACCGTTTAACCTAGAAATTTCTTAAGGTTTACTCTCTAATGAACCTTAGGATGATTGCAGAGATTAGATAAAGTCGAATCCTAAGCTGAACGGAACAGGGAGACGGATGAGATAACAAATGTTGTTGATTCTTATTATTTCACTAAAATGTGAAAAATATAGAATACATTTTTATAGCTTACTAGAGATCGCGTGGTGGTCGAATTTTGACCATGGGTTATTTCATTGGCCAATATTACTTGACCTGTCATTGTATAGACTTTTGTACCATGACAGGCCAAAATATATACTGGACACTCATAGCTGTATGTACCCGTTTTTGCATTTTTTTTTAACTTTGTAGCAAATATTGTTCAAAAATTTTAGCATTCGTCACTTCTTCTCTGTATAAACCATAATCTCCTCCGTAAGCCCGATTTCCGAAAAAAAGAGATCCAAAGTTTTCGCTTCACGTATTAATATATAGATTTAGTCATATTTCACACGTTGCCTTGAAACGAAATTTGTTATAATAATGTCAATATCTTTATAATTTTACTACCAGAAAACAAAACATAAAAAATTAGGGTAAGGAATAAGTGTAGGGAGGTATCTATATTATGTAGATTTCGTTTGTGGTTTATGACATTAATTAAACAAACAAGTTGGTACCTCTATCAGTATCATGATGTTTTTTCAAATCCATTAAACAACAAACTGTGCTAGTAGCACGTAAAATCACTACATATTATAAAATAAAGTCCCCTGCCACGCTGTCTGTCTGTTCGCGATAAACGGAAAAACCACTGAGCGGATTTTCATGCGGTTTTCACTAATAGACAGAGTCATTCATGAGGAAGGTTTAGGTGTATAATTTGTACCAGTGCAAAGCCGGGGCGGGTTGCTAGTAACTGATATGAATTTTGAATAATTTCTGCATATCTAAATGCCGTATTATTACTTGTATATATATTATTAATATATTACGGTATGTCTTGCTTGTTTAATACTTATTGGATTCATAACATGCTTTTTTACAGTATGTACAAATTTTCAAACTAGGTAAACCTGTAAAGTAATAACCAATATTAAAAAAGACTTTACAGTAAAAAAAATACTTCGTTCTTATACACCTGCCATGTCCCCTCACTGAATCACCCAAAGGTTGACTGGTAGATAATGCCATGTGGCATTAAGTCGGCCTCGTGCAATGTAAACTGCAGGAAGTTTTAAATAAATAAATAAATAAAATACTAAAGTTAATTAAATTTTCGCTTGGTTTCGAAGGTGATGTGTATCCTGACCAGGAAAATAAAAAACCTGGTCTAGGAATACCTTAAGTGCGTTCCTTTTTAAAACACGAAGTGTAACGTCATACATACCCATGTGAATTGGCAAAAGGTTTAGGAGCTACGATGCCACAGACAGATACACATAGTGAGACGTGAGAGAGCCATGCTTCGGCACGTATGGGCCGGCTCGAGCGGAATGATACCACGGCCTCAGAGAAAACCGGCAGTAAAGCGATTATTGCATTGTTTCTCGCCGAGTGAGTGAGGTTACCAGAGGCTCTAAACCTTCCCTGTCCCTCCCTTTCCCCCGCTTCCCCTACTCCCACCTTAAGGACCGGCGCCGGCGCACTTATGACTCTTGAGTTGTGGGTGGGGGGCAGTAGTCGCTTGCCATCGGGTGACCTGTCTGCTCGTTTGCACATAAAAAAAGAACACACACATACACAAATGCACACGTTAAACTTAGAACACTCCTCCTTTTTGCGTCGGGGGTTAAATATTGGCATGGATGGTAAGACATAGCCTTATGAATTAATGCTGTGGTGAATCATTGTAACTTCAAATCAAATCATTTAATTTTGCGATACATGAGTCTTAAATAAAGTTGTTGAGGTCATAAATAAAACAAGAAAATTTTTGATTTTGAACTTATTCAACGAAGCTTTATTTTTATAAACTCGGATATGTAGGTGCATGGACCTATATAATATGTCAGAATAATAGACAGCATTTTATCCAGGTCAAAGCATGCAATCATATTCAGAAAATAAAACAATCAAATCTAATATGATGTATATGTAAGGAATATGAATCATCTAAATCAGAATCTACATTTTGAACTTCATTTGATATTTTTCATTTTCATTTTTTTCATTTCTACAATGCACTAATGGTTGGATTCCAAATACATCAAACTCATTGTCACTGTTATTATTTAATTGTAACTAACTAAAAATTTTAAGATTAATAATATTTTTTTTTATTTTCTTTACAACCATAAGCCCTCTGCTTCTATAATTTTCTTCCATTTTGTTGTGTTTGCAGCAGCTGTTCCATGTTTCTGTAGAAATTTCCTACGCAATAAGAATAACATTCAATAATTGAAAAACAGTGTTTACCTATAATGTTTTTTAAATACAATGTCAAATGTTTGCCTCAAAACGGTTTTGTACAAATTTCAGAAAGGTAATATTACCGAGATCAATATTCTTTGAAACAAATTTTCCTTTCACCCATACCCAAACCATTTAGATTCGGTTCATGATACAACGACATTGAGGCTCATAACCAATTTTATTATATTTTAGAGGTACCTATCAGTCTGGTTGATAACTACATGGTATTTAGAAAAATATTCAATTCAATTTTTCATTATGGCAAACGGTGCCGATGTCGACAATTCTTTAGAAAAATATAGTCACAAACAAAAAAAGACCACGCTTACACTTTGACAGCAATCAACAAACAACAATGACATGTTATTGACGACAATGACGTTTCTACGACGAAGTTACTCTTGCCATTAAAATAAAATTAGTTCCAGTTGTTTTCCGCAACATGGTAAAGTTTTATTTTCCTGGTCAGGT
The DNA here is from genome assembly GCA_963859945.1 of Euplagia quadripunctaria. NCBI lineage: Eukaryota > Metazoa > Arthropoda > Insecta > Lepidoptera > Erebidae > Euplagia > Euplagia quadripunctaria. The sequence goes on from OY982582.1 coordinate 3,244,567, forward strand.
TTTACATATATTTTTAACTACAAAATTTAATGATAGATGCCGCTACAATCCTAAAATATATTTTATACATAAAGGACTCCTTTGTATTTTGTAACTAGGTTAGAGTACTTGGAGTAAAACAAGACAGTTTTATAAACAAAAAAAGATAAATACTCAGTTGATCTTTGTGTATAATGTAAATATTTTGAAATAACAACCGTGTTCGTGTTTTTCTTCGTAATTTCTCACATATCTCAGTAAATATCAATTGCAGAGAAAAGTTTACCAGAATAAAAAAAAAGCCTAATTAATATAAGATAGGTACATTGCAAAACAAAAAACTCTAAACTAATTAAAAACTAAAAAACTAGGACTGCATGTCAGAAGTGAAAACACATACCTACACATATATATTTACATATACACACACATTTTTATATATGTCATTTGAGCGTGACGGTCACGCGAGTACAATGCAAATAGTTCTGTTGTAACAATTATGTTACTCCTAAAGCTAGCCAGAAAAAAGTATCTAATGTGTTCAATCAAGATCGGACTAGTAGTTAGTTATTTAAATAGTTATATAAATGGAACAGTGTATTGGTTCTTAAATAGAAAATCTATTTGAAAATAGCTGACTAGCTAACTGATAACATTTCAGCGTCCTTAGACGCTGAAATGTTATCAGTATAATAGAGGAAGCGAACAGTGTATGAATAATATATAATATAATAGAGGAAGCGAACAGTATATTCGGTATACTGTCGGTAGACAGAGAAAGAAGACTATTTTGATCTTGCATCTCCCTCTGCTCTATGCATTGATTGGCTGCTGCTTTACCGTATAATTATATAGTAATAGTTTTTATAGAAGGAGAACTTGCTGGAGAGATGTAAGCGGTGTTGCAGTCATAATATTTTATGAATGAATATGAATGAATAAAATGAATATTTTATGCATCAGAAAATGGTGGCGCGCCGTCTTATTGCTTATGATAAGAAACCTTCATTTGGTAACATGATTTCATCAACTATTGTTCTTTATTTTCTTCTTCATCAATGATTTTTCTCACATCACTTTAAGGTGTAATATATATTTTTTAATTAATTATTTTTTGAAGGTTGTGCACACAACATTGTTTACCGCTCACTATCTGATATATTCTCATTCTCTAAAATAGCCAATCAGTGACAAGAGCAGATAGAGATGCAAGAACAAAACAACAAAGAGCAATAATTAAAATATGACAGGTTCAAACACACATAAAATATCGATTATTAAAAATTATTTCTTTTGCACGGCACTTAAAAAAGAAATAGAACATTCTGTATAGCAAACCAATCTTTATTCTCTGTCTACCGACCGTATGCGATCACGGCTTGTTGCTTCCTCTACTATATTTTCTCTATGGTAAGGGTAGGTACTGAGGGGAGGAAAATATATATATATATATATACATATATATGTATATATATATAATATTAAACTATACCTCTATACTAGGGTTAGCATCACGGGCTATTTAAACCTCTAAAAATATTTATTCTGCATTGGGTAAGACAAAATGGTTTAATAGTTTTATGAAACATCTTTTAAATTCTAACATAAATCAACATATAGTATGAACAAAATATATATATTGATAAATTAAACCGTGTCATATATGCTTACCAATCCATAGATTTTTCGCCATTTTAATAAACAAATAGATGAATTTGCTAATGATGTGCTGCTATACTCATAAAGTATCGCAACTAGTACATATAATTATTGCAGATAGTAATCATTTCCGAAAAGAATATTTTTATAATGCAGTAATGATGCTGAATATTTTTATGACTTTACATTATTTAAATACTGGAGTACGTAAAATAATTTCATCGCATAAATTTCATAATCGATGTCAGTTCTGAACTGTTCTCAAAAGACACATGGCGAATACGTCACTATCTCAGTTGCAAGATGGCGAACGTTCGGGATAGTGACACATCTTTGTGGCTCCATAATAAACTCGGTACATCGAATGATTCCTGGACAAGCGGCTCAATTTGTACTCAATTAAATGCCGAAGTGTTAAAGAATATCAAGGATTGTTTTCCAGACCTACAGACACAAGTGAAATTGAAATTATTGCTAAGTTTCTTTCATATCCCGCGCAGAAATGTTGAAGAGGTAACTTTTCTCTTTATGTTCTATGGTTTTGCGTAACTGTATTGTGTTTTCTATCTCTTTCTATTTATATTTTTACAGTGAGTAAGAACGAGATGCTTATATACGCATGTATGTAGTAGTTTTATTTGTTGTCATATAAAATGAATTTACATGTTAAAAAATCATTTTAAAATCCTTTAAATACACAAATAGTACACTTAATTGGTTATAAAATGTATAAGCATAATACTAACACATTTTCTTACCAATATTTAATGTTCTTGTTGACGACGTATTGAAAAATTATTTATGTTTGTTAAATTGTATGAGAATTCTTGATTTTATTGCTTGAAAATGTAGGTAAATTAATTAAGAAAGTAATTTATTAATTGATTCACCCATGTTTATTGCAATATGATAACTTAATTGTGGGTTTGAAGAGATAACCTTATTCATTTAGTATAATGTTGTGAAATATGTCTCAAGGACCTTCTTCTACTCATGAGGCAAAGACATTCACATTGAACAGTCAATTAATAGCAATTATACACACATTCACGCCCGTATCTCGAACGGGTAGGCAGAGGGGTATCAAAAACCCACATTTTGCCAACTAATTTGGTCCCATTTACTAGGGATCAAGTCTATAGCCGCACAACTGGGCACTTTGGGAATGAAAGATAGGAAAATTGGGAGTATCTCGTAAAGGAAAGGTTGGCAATAGAAGGAAAGGGTAAAGCTTATATGTATAGATTGGGGATTGCATGCAATATCTTGAAAAGGTCAGTATTGCATACCAGTAACTTGTACTGGCAATTGCCGGGCAGTCAGAGCCCTCTAACATACCAATACTAGCTAAATAGTAATGAATCCAACAACCACAGCCCTGCAAACTATTTTAAAGTGACCAAATCTCAAAGGCTTGGAACACATACTTCCATAGGCAGTGGGACTGCAAAATAATATATGTAGGTTTTATGTGCTTACACAGCATTACACCCTATCTCATTTAAAAGATGGAATTATAACCAAGCATTGATGCCATTATTCTTTTATTTATTATCAACTAGCAGCGCCTCACGGTTTCACCCGCATAGGTCTCGAGCCCGCGGGAATATTGGGATAAAAAGTAGCCTATGCATTCATCCAGGTCTCCAGCTATCTAAATACCAAGTTTCATCACAATGGGTTCAGTGGTTTTTGCGTGAAAGAGTAACAACCAACATTTCTTATTTGAAAGCTGGTGCTTCCCGTGTGGTCCCATTTCAATTTGGTCCAGTTCTGACAATGGCATCCATGAGAAAACCATATAAGTATTTTATGGAAAAGTTTTTTTTTTTGTAGTTCGTTTTTTTTTAAAGAATTATATTACTAATAAACTATTTATTAAATACACATGAATTAGTAATCTACTGATATTTCCCTCAAAGCTAAAGCACACTTTTTCTATTTTCCAGTGGCGAAATGAACTTGAAGAAATCATCGAAGTGGCAGCAGTCGACTCAGACCTATGGGTGGCTATGCTGGCGGAGACCCTTAAGACATTTCCTTCAGCTGGTACCCTTAATACAGAGATAGCAGAATTCGATGAGACCAGGCCAATATTCAGCGATATGATCAGTGAACTGAGGAGAGCGCTGGCTAAACATTCAGACCTCGGACTGTTACCACTTGAGTGCCTATATTTAAATAAGAATGCTTTGGTTTCTGTGGTGAGTACAATAGATTTACAGGTTGCTACGGGGCGGTGGTAGGGCTAAAAAGATTTATGATTGAATTGGAGGTAGAATGGGGTAGCACTGGACAAAACTCGTAGTCCAATGCACGTCATTTCAGAACACAAGGGTATAAATAAATCCACCAGGTGTCTGACGATCATGTTTATTGCAGGTTAAAAAAAATACAAAAATTGTCTTACTTAAGCTAACGGTTGTAATGAAACCATAGCGCGTTCTAAATTTACTACAAGCTCCATCTATAGAGCCGAAACAAAAGCTTTATTAAATTAGCGCTTGAACTAGCACCTTCAATTTAAAGAAGACTGTGGTGAAACAGTGTCACTAGTGAAGTGGAGTATTTCCACCGCCGATTACTGTCACCAAAGCTTCATGTTTGGAGAGCGTAAACGGGTGGTAATGTTCTAGTAAAACATATGTCTTAGTTCAAAAGTAATCGCTTACCATCAGGCGCTACATGTGCCTGTTTATCAAGTTAAGATTTTTTAATAAAAAAACGAGTTCCGACCCCAGTTATAACTCTATACCCAGATTCGGAACGAACCTACATCTAATTCGTCGTAAAAAACGACGGATTTGATTTTAGGTAACTTTACAGGAGTGCACTTTAAAGCTTTCAAATTATGTTTTACTTAATATTTTGAAAACCGCTGTTTCTGTGAATGAAATCTGAAGATGTTACTGTGTGTATGAACTTTTAAAAAATGTTTTGTTTTATGATAAAGTATAATGTTTTCTGTAGGCTTATGTAAACAACAAAAATTTCCGCCATTTTTCTACGAATGCGACGAATTAATCTTTAAATTCTTGTATATGTCTACATATATAATTCTATTTTATGTATTTCGGAAACGGCTGTAATGATTTGGTTAAAATTCACACATTCGAAATTGTTGAGATCATCGGAAAACTTAAAAGTTAAAATACCAGTGCATTCAACAAAGTATGCTGATAATTCTTTTACAGTTGAAGCAGCGCGTCTCTGGAATGCCATGTTTCTATCAGGCAAGCACAATCATGAGATCTTTAAAAAAATGTTAAAAGAATACTATCTGCAGAGTTATGTCTAAGATAATCTAATAGTCCTAAAAGAACTCTTAACGCCGAGTCACACAGCGGGCGGGTCGGGACAATGACGCAGCGTGAGCAGGTTGCAATGTACTAGTTAATATAGAAGATGTCACACAGCGCCGTCGCGCTCGGCGCTAGTACATTTCAACCGCTCATACCGCATCGTCGTCCCGCCTCGCCCGCTGCCTTTTTTTTTTTTTTTTTGTACGTGTGGAAACCCCCTCGGGCCGTCACCCCGCCGGGGTTTTCGGCGGGGCGGTGTGTCGGAATCAAACCGACTAAAACCACACGGTGTGCCGTACTGCGCCTTAAGTAGGAGGGATCCGGGAACAGCTTTATTACGACATCCGGAACACCTCGCCCGCTGCCTGCCCCAACCTTTAGGAAAGCTTCCGGGAACCCCCGCCGCCGGATGGTGTTGCCAGATGACAATTAAATTATTAATTGCAGGTGGGCCAACAGCCCAATCCAGTGAAGCACTTTACCCTTAAACGCAAGCCGAAGTCAGTAGCCTTACGAAGTGAGCTGTTAGCTAAGGCTACAGAAGTACAAGCCAACCAGAAGAAAGCACAAGCCCCCACTGTGCCTGTACGAAGCCGTGGCATGCCTAGGAAAATGACTGACACTAGTAAGTTAATTTTGCTTTTTTAATGAGTCTATGGCCAATATAAGACGCAGGTAACTCGACCGCCGAGGTAACAAAAATGTATCTGGGTCGTTCTTCGATACTAACTCGTTTCTTTGAAAAGTATTTGTTCTTAGATTGTTTTTTTTGGTGTGCTTAAACCCTCACGAGTCCTCACTGCATAGCGGCTATTGGTAAACTGATATGTCGGGATTGAACTGTCTAAAATCTATTTTTTTTTAATCTTATAAAGATCGCAGGTTGACTGTGGAAGCAGACCGCTTCCAACCGGTCTATTTGGAAGTCATTGAGGGAGGCCTAGGTCCAGAAGTGGACGCCCTATGGCTGAAATGATGAATCCAACAATTGTTGGAATATGACTTTTATACAGACATTAAAAAGGTAACGGAGATGTAATAAATACAATAGGGTAGATGACTGTCAAGTCAAATCAGTATCTTTTTAGTAAACGTCAAAACGGTAGCATCTATAATATCCGGTATAATACTAAGGCGTGACGTCACGCCTTAGTATTGTCAAAGCACTTAATTTTAATGTTAATTTAACAATTATAATCTACATTAAAAACGTCACAGTATTTTAAGTTATTTTATTGCGACACTTGGCGAAATAATTTATTTTGAGCATAGGCATGTACCCAATTAGAAAGACAAGGAAACGAAACACGAGTTCCCTTGCGCCACTTTTGGTTACTAAATGTTATAAATATTTATGTTAACAAAAATAAAAATTAATCAATAAAATACAAGAAATACTTTAATACTTAAAAACTGCAGTTTCTTCTTGCTATTAATTAGACTATAAACTATTAGTATTCGTATATGAGTTGTATAAACGTAATATTAAAATATTAATAAGTAAATTTATAACAAGATTTAATATTTATGATGTTTTTTTAAAGAATACTACCTTGTATTACTATTTAAACTGAAGCCGCTATTTAAATCTACCATATCTTATTTGCATAGTGCATTAAGGTCACCAGGTTTATGTGGGAGAGCCATGCTTCGGCACGTATGGGCCGGCTCGACTCCGCCCGTTACCACGGCCTCATAGAAAACCGGCCGTGAAGCAATGCTTGCATTGCATTTCGCCGCGTGAATGAGGTTACCGGAGGCCCTAACCCTTTCCTCTCCCTTATTCCCGTCCTTCCCCTCTCCCCCCTCTTCCCACTCTTCTCCCCTCCCCCTCTTCTCCTACTCCCACCTTAGAGGGTGGCAACGCACTTGTTACTCTCGTGTTGCAAGTGCCCATGGGCGGCGGTAGTCATTTACCATCAGGTGACCCGTCTGCTCGTTTGCCCCCTATACAATAAAAAAAAAAAAAAAACCTCCCACGGTCCGTGATATTACGGACAGGCGCGGACCAGTCTACAGTGACGCACCCTGGGTATAACAGCGTCCGTGAAAGCGCAGTTCATACCGATCCGCCGTTGAAATGGTCTTGGTGCGGTGCGTGGCCGTCTATGGTCGTCGGCCGTCCGCGTCCGTCCGTAATATCATGGACCGTGGGAGGTGACCATTAGTTAGCACGCCCCGTTTTGTGACCATCCGTTGTCAGGTCCAAACCATTTAGTTCCTACTGTTGCATTGTCCAATTTTTTGAAGTGAAAACTTCTTTAGCGGCGTTGTGCACTTTTTGGGATGGATAAAAAATGTTAAACTCGCGTCAGGACACGTGACCTGATCGAAAATTCGTAAGATGGAGCCGAGTTTCTTATATTTAAAAAATACAACATTTGAAATTCAAACATTTATGAGCGGCCAGGAGCGCAGAACTTCCAGTGTACCCTATGTATACATTTAGATATGTTATTACCTACTTTTTATTTTTAACTTAATTATATATTTACAGATGTGTGTATGTGTGTGTGTATATACATATATGCAAATACATTGTGAAGTTATGTTTCGCTTCTGACGTGCAGTCCTACGACTGACTGTTGTTTTTTTAATTGAAACTGCTCATGTGTTTACGAGCATAAAAAATGAATGCAAATAATTCATTGCAAAGCGTAAAATGGACGTAAATGGCGTTGCAAATGGAAAGAGGAAACTTTATGTGCATTTTTATTGCTGATAACTTTGATAATTGGCGGGCATTGGATATTTGACTATATATTTTCTTTACTCTGTTGTGGTTTAAATATATTTTGTGATAAGTAGAAGAGTGTAAGTTTAAATAATACTCTTAAAGACATAGTTAATTGGCCTGACAAAAATAATTAGATTATTAACTTACAATAACTAATCTAATCCATTTCCATCAACACACATCTCTTAAAAATGTTACTGTAAAATATAATAACCAAGATATACATGTTGCCAAATTTGTGGCATATACAGGGTGTAAGAAACATCCTGAAATAGTGTATTCAGACCACCATTCTAAGTCGAAAATCATTGGAATTTTCTGCCGGAAAATTCATCAATTTTTAATTTTAATTTTACATTTTTTTGCTTAAAAGTAATATCACAATGAGTAAACAGAACATTTTACCGAAAAAATTAAGTAAATACTAGATACGGCTAAAAACTACAATGTAATCAATTAAACAACATTTATGCAATCAGCTGCTTTGACGGCGCCGTACGTGTAAGGTCATTCACCGTACCGCACCGTACGCGTGTTGCGTTTCCATTGCGTAGCGCAAAATCAAACGAATGACTGTAAACCCCTAATGTCGCATTTTTATGATGAACTGACTTTTGCATTGTGATAAGTATCCACAGAAAGACGTTTTTGTAAGATATTCGCGACGGTGATACACGCTGTATATCGACAGTCGAACTAGATTGGCAACCTCAAGCAGAAGTGGTCTGTAAGCGGCTAAATACATCTGCGTATGTCCTTTCAATCTTGTCCGAACAAGTTGACATTCAAACTACCGTACTAGCTTACCACGGTCTGGTTGCATCAGTTCTAAGGCTTGGAATTATATTCTGGGACAATAGTAGTTCAAGTGAACTTCAACTACAGAACTTCGATGTCGCCTAGTACTTGGGTTGTGCAGGTCTGATGACTGCCATTACGCTTCACGTAAAATATCGAAGTTCAGCCGTATGGTAGTTAGACTGAAAGCCGACCCCAACTTAGTTGGGAAAAGGCGCGGAGGATGATGAATAGTAGTTCAAGTGATCAGGTATTCAAAGCACAAAAACGCTGTATCGTAAAATTTCATTGAATTTTCAACGAAAATTTTACCGTCGTAAGCAAAACGAATCGTTTCTTGATTATAGAAACGCGGTATCAATCAAATTCAGTTCTACGGATTAAAGAACCATAGTCGTTGTACGGTACACTCCGCTAGACTTTGCAGAACACTTGCTTTCCTATTGGCAAGAAGCGCAAATGTGCTCATCTCTACATCAGTTGAGCGGTAACACTAATCCTCTCTGTGGCGCCTTCCACATACAGCAAAAACATACATCAACACCATCTAGCGAAGACGACCTGAACTAAGTAGTAACTATTGATCCTGCATCGCGTAATGAGAGTTCTCGCGATGATTCGTATACAGATATACAACTTCTCAAACATCAACCGCTGAGCTGCATCACCTAGCCTGGTTGGAGAATCCCCCCTATGTGTTGGAGGGCCATAGCATCCGTTACTTCACACTCCGCTCTTCTCTAATCTTCTCAATTGCAATTTTCAACAGCAACTACAATTCATAAGCATTAAGATGTTGGTTACTACCAGAAGAGATGCTTAAATATGCTTTTACGGTACTCTAAATTTGATGTAAAAGCAACTTAGGGAACGTACCCATTTTTTACAATTTTTATACCCCTCCCCTATCTCGGTGACCACCGGTAGTATATACCAAGACCGCCCCCCTCTAGTTTTCACGTAGTAATTTATAAGTATGGTTTTAAATCATTTTTTAGCAGTTAAAAAGCGCTAAACGCTGCGCGCCATATTTGAATATAGCTGGAAAAAGCACGAGATCTCCCTAAAGGATATTGACTACGTGACGAAAATCCACCCCCCCCCCCCCCCCATTGTGACCAACGTGGTATTTTGAAGACGTGACCCGTTCTGAGAGGGGAGGGGGCTCCCCTCTCAGAACGGGTCACGTAGTATGGCTACGTTCCTTTACCAGCAACTTGCAACATCGGCGTAATATTTATCTAATGAATGTAAAACCCTTATCGGAAGCTAGTATTGTTAGTGTATTTTTAGGACGAGTATTTTCCTCATTTGCTATGTGGCTTATTTAATTAAAGTTGCGGTCATGCAAACAAACCGATGATTATATACATAATATATATACATATAATCAGGTCCCGTTAGCAAAGTAATTCAAAATATATTAAGTCGAAGGGTCGCTAAGTGCCGGCTCACTCGGAAGGGTTACACGCGCGCGCTCCGTGTGATATTTGCTGCTTAATGACAGCTATAGTCTTTCCGAAATATCGATTTATGCCAGTGGTTGTAAATTGGCTGCGCGTGCAACTTCTTGGTAAATATGATGTGGCGAGTTAGTTTTTAAATGTCTTGTTAACGTAAGACTTCTGATGTTTTATTGCTTAATATGTGTAATTTTCCTTCAAATCTATCGATGTGTTCCATTTAATCAGAAAAGTTATAGATCGTCTGTCTCATCTTCAAATGGTGAGGTGTATCTTTGCGGTATAATCAAAACGTCCAATCCACCAATTTGAATGAGAAAGCGCGCTACTAGAATCTGAAAAAGTATCACGAAACAGCAGTTTGCCCGCCAACTGTGAAATATTTTCTTACAGGTCTTGATTATATGTTACGTGTCATGTAACAGCCTTCTAGCAAGGCAACATTCGATGTCACATCCAGAAGTTTACCGGTAACCTAATCTTTTTCGATTCCAGCTCCTCTAAAAGGTCTGCCTTCTCGGTTTTCGGGTGCCAGAGGTGGTGGATGGCGAGCTGGCGCTGCAAGACCTCCTCCCCGCGCCGGCATTAAACTGCTGGACATTACAGAGCAACCTGCCACTCACGCACAGATTAAGAAGAGAAGAAAACTCGGTATGTCAAAATGATTGTATAAAATATTAACAACTACAACTAGCAACCCGCCCCGGCTTTGCACGAGTACAAATTATACACCTAAACTTTCCTCATGAATCGTTCTGCATATTAGTGAAAACCGCATGAAAATCCGTTCAGTAGTTTTTCAGTTTATCGCGAACAGACAGATGCGGGACTAAATTAGGGGCGGGTAAATTTTCCCCGTTTTTGCAATATTTATCATTGAAGCTCCGCTCCTATTGGTCGTAGCGTGATGTTATATAGCTTATAGCCTTCCACGATAAATGGGTTATCTAACACTAAAATAATGTTTTAATTTTAACTAGTAGTTCCTGAGATTAGAGCGTTCAATCAATCAAACAAACAAACTCTTCAGTTTTATGGTCAGACTATGTCACTATGTGACCGACCATTTTATGAAATACTAGCTGCGCCCCGCGGTTTCACCCGCGTAAGTCCCTCGTTAAATTTTCTTTTTTATGCAAACTTCACATAAACCATCTACTAAATAGTCCGAACAAAGCCTAAATATTTGGTTTGGATAGGTGAGCCCGTTCTTGAGTTATAAAATTACAACGAAAAGTGGCATTGATTTTTATATATATAGATATATCAGACTCATCATAAAGCGGAGGGGCTCGTGGCTAAGCGATAACCGAGTAGGTTAGCACATTACAAAGTTAAAGTTAAGGAATACTAGCCAGGTCAATCTAGGATGGGTGGCCATTCTTAAGACATTGAGACACCTCCGTGCCTCGGAGAGCACGTTAAACAGTCGGTCCCGGGTGCCATACGAACATCTGTGACATTCGTCACGGGTAGTTGGAGCCCTAAGAAGTCCGATAATCTGGTCTAACTACAGAACTTCGATATCGCCTAGTACTTGGGTTGTGGAGGTCTGTTGGCAATCGTTTCACGTGAAATATCAAAGTTGACGTGTATCGTAGTTAGACTGAAAGCCGACCACAACTTAGTTAGGAAAAGGCACGGAGGATCATGACTCATTATAAAGTGATCAATTTTAAGATCTGGCCACGACATTTATGTACACAGTTCACTAAAGTCCTGTCTTTGACACATTTTTAGAATGTTTAATTAATAAATGCATTATTTTCACATTATCTTCTTTTGTCTACAGAAATGGAAGAGGGTGCAAAGAAAACAGCGCCTCCACCTTCTTCATCACCACCTCCGCCAGATTATGCTAAAGGACTTAATAACTATACTATGCCTAAACCTGAGGAAAATGCTCCTGGTACGTATAAACTGTTAATTAGTGTATGTTCTTTGGATACACTGGAGCTTAGACGCTCAATGAAAGAATTTTTGATACAACAAACTACTGTTTAATGCAATTTATCAATTGGGTAGATGCCTATGCTCAAAATAAATTATTTCGCCAAGTGTCGCAATAAAATAACTTAAAATACTGTGAAAATTGTCGTTCAGTTTTATTTTAACGTTTTTAATTTAGTTTAAAGTTGTAAAATTAAGATTATAAGTGATTTGACAACACTGAGGCGTGACGTCACGCCTTAGTATTTCATACAAAAATGTATGGATGCTACCGTTTTGACGTTTACTAAAAAGATACTGATTTGACTTGACAGTCATCTACCCTATTGTAGACAATATTAAGGCAAAATTACAGCGTTAGTGGTTATTGCACAGATGACGATAAGAAAAAAAAAGTAACATTTTTGTCGAAATACCGACAATTTAGTGCCGCCTGACTAGGCGAGGCTGCATAGGGTCCGGACCTCCACATTGCTATAGGGTTAAGACACGGCGCAAACAATTAGTTTGATAGTCAGTTGAAACAGGCTCGACAAAATAATAATTATAATAACTTCACACATCTCACACACGGCCGTCTGATTCCAAACTAGGCAGAGCCTGTACTATGGTAACCAGACTGCTGATAAACATACTTATATATTTCTAAATACATACATATTATAGATAAAGAAGACCGATGCCACAGATGACAGATAGCTTGTCCCAATACTCTTTTACCTGTTAATCCATTCTCTCAGAGGCAATGGGACGCGCCGTTATGCACCTTAAGAAGGAATTATTTAATTGACACCGCATCCAATGTTGCAGAGCGCGCTCGTTTGTTGGCTGTGGGAGAATGGGAATCAGGCCTATGGATTCAGGCGCTTCCATCGCCCAACATAGGCACCTTGTTGGACGATAACACATTCCGCCTTGCCACTTGCCTTCGTTGAGGAGCTCCTTATGTTTCTCCGCATCTTTGTCACTGTGGAGAAGCTGTCGACAGTCTCGGACACCATGGCCTTTCTTGTAGCAGAAGCGCAGGCCGTATATCTCGACATGCCAATCTTAATGACATAATCCGTCGTGCTCTTGTCACCGCCGGCGTGCCAGCCGTACGTGAACCTAGTGGTCTGGTACGAGACGATGGGAAGAGACCAGATGGTATGTCGTTACTGCCATGGAAGATGGGTAGGCCTTTGGTGTGGGACGCAACCTGCGTTGACACCCTCGCGCCATCACATCTTCCAAGTACAGCTGGTTGTGCTGGCGCTGCTGCTGCATCAGGAGAAAGCCTCAAACGGCGTAAATACAATAATTTAGTTGGTAACTATGTTTTTGAGCCGTTTGGGGTCGAAACGCTTGGGTCATGGGGTCCGAGTGCTCGTTCCGTTTATAAGGAATTAGCTAAGCGACTGATCGACACTTCTCGTGACCAGAAGGCGGGCCTTTTTCTTGCACAGAGAATTAGCTTTGCCATTCAACGTGGCAATGCTGCCAGCCTTCTGGGAACACTGCCAGTAGGCGACGATGTGGAGGAATTTTATGACGCATGCATGTAAATAGCCCATATACAGTTCTTTTTCTTTTTTTATTAGTTTTAATGTGTAAGTTGTATATTGTTATCTGTATGTATGTGAAAATTAAGAAAAGAATAGTTATTAAATATATCTATTTTAATTATAGATAAATTATAATTATTACAAATGGAGGATTGCTTTGTTTGTTTTGTGATATAAGTTGATTCGTTTATATTTGAGTGCTATATTGGGTTCAATTCCCGGATTGTTCAATTTAGCAGTTGGATGACATACTGACATTGCCCGCGACTTTGTTCGCGTGGATATTCAAATCTATCCCCCGGGCACCGTACATTTTCAGAGATAAATAGTACTTTATCTAGTCCAGACTATAATCTATCTCTGTGCCAAATTTTAACCAGATCTGTTCAGCCGTTTTGGCGTGATTGAGAACAAACATCCATTCATCTACTTTCGTATTTATAAGTAGTAGTCCCGTGGTTCCACCCCCGATCCCGTGGGAATATCGGGATAAAAAGCAGCCTATGTGTTAATCCAGGTCTCGAGCTATCTACATACCAAGTTTCATCGCAATCGGTTCAGTGGTTTTTGCGTGAAAGAGTAACAACCATCCAAACTTTCACATTTATAGTATTAATGGGATAGTAGTGAGCTAGAAACTTGTTTGGTAAACAGCAATAGGGTCCATTGTGATATTATGTTGGAACAAGAATAGATAGACAGATAGATAAACTCTTTATTGCACAAAACATAGAAAATTATACAAAACTGTATATAGATATTCTTACAAACTAAAAGTAGAGACCTTGTACAATTGGCGGCCTTATCGCGCTCTGCGATCTCTTCCAGGCAACCATTGGATGGAACGAGAGTTTATGTATGGCAAGAGGAGTTGCAGTGTATAATTGATTGAAAAAATTATTTAAGTCATAATAATAACATATTTTCACATACATACACATAACAATATAGGCAATAGGATATCTATTCATTTTCTTTTGAAAATGCCTTTGAATGAAATGGCAGCTGTTGGGATAAAATAATAAAGTGCAAATTTGTTTGTGTATTAAGTTATACTTAAAACTCATATATGTTTGTTACCTTGAGAGTGCACGTGTGGTTCGACCGAGTGAGTTGGTTATGATGGTAGGTAGTCGTGA
>OY982582.1:3259337-3419975 GCA_963859945.1 Euplagia quadripunctaria
ACTCTAAAAAAATTACCACGTCTTTCTAGGTCTGTATATGTAAATAGGTCAACATAAATATTATGAAAAATCGTACAATAAAATTTATTTAGTGTAATAAAAAGACCTGTAACAGGTTATTCGTGGTTTTAAAATAACCCTGTTTATTATTCGTTCCGTATTCGCATAATCAGTTATTTGTAAGATAATTACTTTACTTTACGAACATTCAAACAACAGATACAAAGAACTCACAAACTCGGGAAAGTTATTTGTGGATCACACAATTTTTTTTTCTCGTGAGAATCGAGTCCCCGACAGGGCGGCGACTACATTAACCATTGCTCGCCAGGGCCCGGGCGCCAAGCCGCTAGTGCTGGGGCAGCAGCAGCCCAAGCTGCTGATCGCGGGCGCGGCGGGCGGCAAGCCGCTGCTGCTGTCGGCGCAGAACCTCCTCAACACCTCCACCGTCATCCTGCAGCCCGGCGGGAAGGCCGTGCTGCTGCAGAACATCAAACCTGTGAGTCACTACTTTCTGCATTTCATTTAACTATAAAAGTCACAATTTACATATTGTGCATTTAATTTCACAACGACTTATGTGGCGCTGCGCTAAAGCATTGGACTGCCGTTTCATAGGTCGTGGGTTTGATTCTCGCTCAGTGGAAATATTTGTGAGCATTAATTTTTATGTCTATTGATTTTAATCAGAAGTGATAAGTCACCTTTGCTCACAAATATTAATCTTTCAAACAAAAAAGACCAAATATGACTGACATCAGGCGAGATTTTTTTCTAAATTTATTGGTATTATTGTATTACAGGGATATATTTTATATAGTTGATGGTCGATGGAAGGCTATGGTTACCCTTACTCCACGTCACACTCGCAGATGCGAGGCCCAGACGGAGAATATCCTGATCATGGAGATGGATTTGGCGAATATTACCGGCTTGGGTGTTTAATATTAATATATTTAAATTTAAAAAAAATTATACCCCTTCACACACGGCAGTCTAATCTCAAACCAAACAGCCTGTACTATGGTAACCATACTGCTGATACACATACTTATACAGGGTGTATATGACAATAGAACACTTACTTAAATCACTGAAAGGGCATGACTCTAGCACGCAGTTACTAATGCCCGGTTCCTATAATCAAGAAACGATTCGTTTTGCTTACAGACAGTAAAATTTCGTAGAATTTTTAACGAAATTTTACCGTCCGTAAGCAAAACGAATCGTTTCTTGATTATAAGAACGCGCTTTATAAGATTTTTTTTTAAAAACATTATCCGTTTACAAGTTATGATCGTTTAAATTTCCAGGTATTATCACCTCCGTTTCTCATAAAAGCAGATGGATATGTAAAATTAAAGATTTTGAATCGAACATATTTTTTTTTATTTTTTTTGGAATTATTCTATTTGTTATTGAGAAAATCATCAAAACTAAGTTAAAAAATTATGTTAGCTTCTATAGATTTCCTCAATCGAACCCACGACCTCTATCTCAGTAGTCAGAAATGAATGGAAGCGTGTGTCTATCCATGTTCTATAACCGCACATAACGTCGATTGTTGTTGCCAGGTGACTCAGACCGTCGTCCAGCAGGCGGCGGCGCGCCAGGTCATCCCCGCCTTGCAGTCGCAACCACCGCCCCTGCAACATCAAATTGCACAACCTGTAAGTCACTTTTCACAACCATACTCATTTATGACTCACTAGTAGGGTTTGGGAAATCTCAACAGTCTCAAAGTCCTCAGAGTATAATAATAATGGAGAATAATTTGGCAAGTCAACATTGAACATAAAAGAAATCGTATCATTTACAATTTTATTATAGTCTACACATACATTTTTATAGTCGTGGTCAGTTTTTTACAGTAAAAATATGGCGGAAAAGCATTTACGAGTAAGTCAAAGTCAAATATCTTTATTTCATAAAATTGTTTGAAAACGTCTTTTTAAATTTAAAAACTATAGATCTACACAGGATCTAGCCAGGTCAGTCTAGGATGGGTGACCATTCTTAACACATTTAGACCCCTTCGTGCCTCGGAGAGCACGTTAAACCGTCGGTCCCGAATGCCATACGAACATCTGTGACATTCGTTATGGGTAGTTGGAGCCCTAAAAAGTCCGACAACCTGGTCTAACTACAGAACTTCGATATCGCCTAGTACTTGGGTTGTGGAGGTCTGATGGCAGTCGCTTCACGTAAAATATCAAAGCTCGGCCGTTTCGTAGTTAGACTGAAAGCCGACCACAACTTAGTTGGGAAAAGGCGCGAAGGAGGATGATGAGATCTACACAATGTCACTACAGAAGTAATATATAAAAATAAATAATACCGCGTTGCAAATAGGCAAGATCGTTATCTGCCAATGTCGATCTATAACCACCCGCAGTGGCGTAACTATACCATCTGAGGCCCGTGGCTAATTCATCGGATGGGGCACAAGTTTATTTTTGGTGCCACGTGTGCTTAGGGCCTTTGGGTCGGGGCCCGCTGGGCCGGGGGGCCCTCTAGGGCCATGGGCCCGTGGCATTTTGCCCGCTCTGCCACTTTATTGTTACGCCACTGACCACGTTTCAAAGTGTCATGCCGGTATCAAGTATATATTTGTTAAGCTGATAGATGGCACTTTCAATGACTGCAAATGAGGAATGAGTGCGGGAAGTTAATCGAATGACAAAATCCCAATTGTCACCCATTAGCATGGGGGGTAAAGGCCAGTAGCACCACCAACAGCACACAAAAAGAAAGAGAGGCCGTGAGTTTGTTTGTCCGATTTCTTGTCACAAGGTTCAATCAACCATTTGGAAACGGGCGGTTATAGATCGACACAGGCAGATATGATATTATGTTATCCATTTTTTTTATAATTTTACATTTGACAAAGCCAACTATTGTTGCGGTGACTCTGTGTGTGTTCATCTATAATTTTAAATTATTATAATTATTTTTAAATTGACGATTTCGAATAATTGATGATCAATTTTATGAAATAAAGATGTTGAATTTGAATTTGACCTTGTATGGGACGCAAACCGAAAAAATGTCCAGCAGAAAGCAGTCACAATGGCGCTAGTATAGGCAAAGGGTATGATATGAACTTAGCTGTTATGTACGGAGTGAAGTGCGTAGAGTTGAAATATTTAATTTTTTTTCGCTACTTTAATTATTTAGCTCTCTGGTAGCTAGTTGATGAAGCGATGAATAATGAAAAAAAACACGTCAGGGGTCTTTGGGACACGGATTAAATCCTTTCGCTATATCTGTATATATAAATATATTTAATGGATTGAATAAATTGTATCAAATATAGTAAATATTGTAAAAAATCGAAATTATAAAGTTCTTCTGTGAAAGTTACCCAAATATATGGATAATTAGTAAACAAAAGTAGTATCGCGCAAAATCCACAGATGACGTAAATAAAATAAATCAACTCGCGGTCAGCATTTTTTGTTGCACTTTTTTCCGTCTAGCCCCGATCCGCCGAGCGTCTGAAGTGTAACGTGCTGTTATACGTGCTCACCGAACATGGTTTAAAAAAAAATTAAGACGACCTTCAATAACTTTATTGAAAGAAATTAGAATTAGTACACTGATTTAGTATGTAAAATTGGGTTCGAACCGAGGGGCAAGGAGGTCTGAGAACTGAGGTGCAGGTGTGGCTCAAGCCATGGGAATATCTAAATATGCTGACTAGGATGAATTAAAGGGCTGGGTAGGCAAATGTGTTAGGGTTGTCCAGCGTAACACTGCGATAAGGAAATTGGTTCAAAAAATAAAAAATAAACTTGTCTATATATCTGCTAATTTATTGAATGTTTATTTTGGAAAGTGCGTGATTACAAAGCGGGACTGTCTCCTTCCTAGTTACTACACCCTCTAACTACGGTAGCACCACCTACATACACATCAATTCAATAGTTTGTACTAAACCCGGAAAACTAATTATTTTTTTTCAGTCTTTTATTAAATTTGACTGCTTTCATGTATCAAGGTACAACTGGCGCAACCAGTCCAGCAACAACAAACCGTACAAGCGGCGCAACCCGTGCAACAAACAGTGCAACCAACTGTGCAACAAACGACGCAACAAAATGCTCAACAAACGCAACAGCCGCTGTTGCCGCGTAGAGGCCTCTCACTTACGGTAAGTAAATAATATCATATGGCAATGGTACTATTGTTGAATTACTTTAGAGGATCAAGTCAAAAAACCATCCCCTACCATCTTGTAGCGACTATTAAAGTATTAAGTAATAACACAATGGAATACTTATCCTTGTCTTTTTGAAGTTATACTTCTTTTGGCGAAAGACACGAAAAACCGACACCCTGAAGTTAACTAGTCAACATTTTAGTTTTTCAAAAAAGTTACCAAATTCACAATTTATTGATTTAAAGATAATTTGTTGTGATTATAAGTGATAAAAATGGTTTTTACATATTACTTTGAGTACGTTTGTAGAATTTGAGGTTAGTTGACGGTATGTATTATTTATTATGATATTTAAATAAGCTTTATTTAACTAGATAATGCGTTATAATAAAACTTTCAATGTAATAAATACCTTTTTTTTCTATTATTAGTGTCGTTTTTTCTACAAACGTAGAATAACGCGAAGGATAACATTTTAAGAAAGATTTTTATCTTGTTACGCCTAAGAAGTATAACTTCTTACGTACGTACATAAGTACACACACACACACACACACGCACACGCACGCGCGCACACGCACACACAAACACACACACACGCACACACACACACACGCACGCACGCACGCACGCACGCACACACACACACACACACACACACACACACACACACACACACACACACACACACACACACACACACACACACACATTTTTTACTTATTTTACCTAACAATAGAATAATAATAATAACTTGAATATTATCAGAAGTCTCACTAAAGCACCAGCAGTATTACTAAATACATACATGTCACAGATAAATGTTTCGAGAAAATTTTTAGGCGTGTAACAGGCCTTCGATCGTGTCTGAACTTCCTCACTCAGTGTTTCCAATCATGGCCTCGTATTTAGATGGCAGACAATTCCAATTAAATAAATTACACCCAGACATAGAAGAAATGAGCACGCTCATCACATAATTATTTGCCCTGGGTGGGAATCGAACCCACGACCACTGGCTTAGCAGTCAGGATCACTAACCACTACACCAACAGGCCAGTCTAACTAACTAGTAAAATAACTACATATTTTGTTTCTATGCCCCTCTTATCTGTTCATATTTAAACCCGCCTCATTGCAATTTGTACTTTAACCTTATAGTAATAACTCTGTTGTTGCAGCGTGAACAAATGTTGGAGGCACAAGATATGTTCCGAAATGCAAATCGTGTCACAAGGCCTGAGAAGGCGCTCATACTTGGTTTCATGGCGGGCTCTAGAGGTAAGAATTTATTAGATTCACTTCTTACACAAATCTTGGAAGTAAATTTTATGTACTTCTAATTGTCGTATCGAAATGAAACTTTATACGTATATGTAGTTTGGATGATAATACTATAATTTGGCATCTTGGAGCTGATCTGATGAGCCAGGATGTGGATAAGGAAACTCTTCAGTGGTTACTAGTAAAACCTTCACAACACTTTGTGCTTGGTAACTTTTTAATTCGGTCCGCCATTAGAGCGTGTTTTTCTAGTCTTAACTTTAAAAAAAAGTATCACCGACTTCATCCTTAATCCTGATCATTTGTGATAAGATGTATTCTTCATCTCTTAATTTTCTACTTTTAGAGTCTTGAGTACAATCAATTCAATTAAAAAAAGAAAGATCGCAATCGGTTTACAAATGGCGAAGATATCGCGAACATACTTATACACAAAAAAAACTGTCGAATTGAGAACCTCCTCGTTTTTGAAGTCGGTTAAAAACACTGAGCATGACACTGGCGAATCCTAATGAAAGTCTAACTCTTAGAACCCCGCAACGAATTTAATCAGAAGTATGTTAGAGGAATTAGAATATATTATAAATCAATATTATCACATTTCCTTAGGAAAGCGGGAGATTAGAGAACAACAGTAGGTTTAATAAAAACCCGACGCGAAAAGGAGTGGTGCATCTATGTGTTTGTCTGTGGCATCATAGCTTTTAAACGTGTGGACCAATTTTGATTTAGTTTTTTTTTGTTAGGATGGTGACTTGACCGAGAACGGTTTAAGCTATAATTTAAAATAATCTGTTCAGTCCTTAGAAGATCATCAGCTCTTTTCAAATTTTTTAAAGGGGGAGTCGGAGGGGGGGGGGATAATTTTTAATTTATGCCTGTATTGTCGACAGTAGATGTGTAGTAGCAGGAAATAATGCTCAACTTTATCTATTTTCAGATAACCCATGTCCAAACCTAGGAAACATTGTCACAATAAAACTATCTGAAAACATAGAAAATGTCTTACAGTCCGATGATACATATCTCACCATGCTCTCCGAGATGCACTTCCAAATGAACTACAACAACGGTCAGTGGACCCGTCTGAAGAAATACAGGCACATAGACGGCATGGTCCCACAGAAAATACCACCGGGTTCAACAGTCATAAGTACCAATAACCAACAACCTATAGTGTCTATAGCTAATCAAAGTGTCAGTTAAGTGCTAAGGTATTGTCCACATTTGGCTCACTTGTCAGTCATTCTCATGTCAATATGTTGTGTAAAGTCAGTGCAGTGTGTCAAGATTATTCTGGTGTATTACGACTTATGGTGTGGGTAGTCTATGGAGTTGACTAATTAGCTGAAAGACAGTTGTTGAGTATTATGATTATTAAAAAACAAACTGTCTTGATTAGGGTTAGATTCCAGGATGTTCCTATTAAGAAATTTGTATTTAATTTTATATTTAATTAATTATGAAAGTTGAAACTTCAAGTAATGCCTTATCTATGGCAGGTTTGAAATAACTTATTTGGGCTATGCCCTATTTTATGAAATAAATTACGAAGTACCTGTGTTTTGTTTAATATTTTAAGGAGATAATAACAAATTATTATGTCAACTTTTGTACTCATATGTATATCTTTGGGTGCAGGCAGAAAAAAATGGTTAAATGACTTGGAAAGCATAGAAATTTTGTGAGATAATAATGTACAGTTTTCATTTTGTATCGTTTTAGAAAAATTGCTATCTCACATTTATTTATTTTGGTTCTGGTTCTATCCAACCATCTCTTCTGGTTCTGGCTTTATAGTATACTAGCTCTTCTAGCCGGCGTCGCCCGGGTTACATATATTTTTCTAAATTCGTTTATTCGTTTATGAAGTGTCAACGCAATCGGATGAACATTACGTGAACGCATACGGTATGGACAGACAAACATTCATTTTAATATATAAGAAGCCCTTGGGTTTGTTTATAATTCGTTAATCTTTTATCATCTAATACTAATTTGAATCTGCTCAAGAGTGCTGACTTTACGCAACATACTGTAATGGAACAGTGACGGATTGTGGCTCACAGTCAGTGTGCTAAGCCAAATGTGGATAATCATTCAGACTTTGTAGTGCAGTGAAGGAGTGCAGTGACACAATACCTGTTTGAAAATTGGAAAACTTTAATGTAAGTGTGCTTTGTTTTTTGTAGATTGATTGATTATAGTGTTAGATGTTAAAGTTTCAAGTTGTTCTAATGTGCGGTAATGTATATCGTTTTTATTTTTAACGTCATGCAATATTTCTGCTTGAACTTGCTGCGTTTGGAAGCTTATTTTGAGAGAACTTTTCCAATAATTGTCATAGACATCTAAAAACAATATTAATGTACAGTAAAATCAGTTTATCAGCATACTTTAGGATGCTAAGAGAGATGGCTAGTAGTACCTATGATAAAATCTATTGTTCAACAGCTCGCTGGCTCTCTGAGACTTGTGAGTGCTCAGTTTCGCTCGCTATCATAAAAAACCAACAGACATTGAAATAAATAGCCGCACTAAAAACTTATCGCTCAACACCATGCCATTACACGTTATATTTACATATATATGGTATATGGTAACACCAGCAGTCAACTGTCTCTCTTTACGTCGTTGCGTACGTTAATCATACGACTAACACCCAGTTTCTTAAAGGCTGATCAAATATTCTCAACTAACAGTGCTGTCAAGTTAACAGTGGTATCAAATCAATTCGAGATTCTGAAACATTTGTCGATACAATAATGCTACCATAGGTACCCCAACATTGATCAAAGAAAAATTTACTAATTTATTATAAATGTCACTGCACATTCGAATGGCATTTGACGTAAGATTTTGCAGTAAAATTTGACAGCTCTGTTCAGGGGCGGCCTTGGGGCGGGGCGAGGGTAACTATAAAGTAGGGGGTGTCCAAAATAGTAGTAAAGTAGTAGTAAAGGTCATTAACTTTTTACGGCGACACACACACAACATATATTTTTTATGACGACTAAAAAAAAAAGCTCGTCAACTTTATAGGGGTGCTACTTCGGGTCCGAAACTAGTCGGGCATCCCCGAAATAC
This sequence comes from Euplagia quadripunctaria, assembly GCA_963859945.1. Taxonomy (NCBI): domain Eukaryota; kingdom Metazoa; phylum Arthropoda; class Insecta; order Lepidoptera; family Erebidae; genus Euplagia; species Euplagia quadripunctaria. Next base: position 3,267,871 of record OY982582.1, read on the forward strand.
AAACGTGAATAAAACCGTATGGTTTCTAATAAACGATTAGTTAATTTTTGGGTTGATCAGCCTTTCAGAGAGCGGGTATCGAAACCATTTGATACAGCTTCATATACTTATAACATATATTCTGGCTGTGATTTCAATGACTTAACAATTAATTGTTTCACTGCATCTCTTCACACGGACCCTTTGATTCCTATTGGGTCAATTTTTTTGTTAGAGTTATTACAGATTTAGTTTAAAAAAAGTACCCAATACGGAATCGTTCGGAAATTATTTTTGTAATATACTATAGGTATGTTAGTAATTAGTAGTATATTGAAATGTTAATAAATACACAATTTTTACTCGGGACATGTGTCATCAATTTAGAATCCTTATTTACTACCATCATGATAAAACGTTCCTCAATTTTAGAATGAGAAAAAATCCTATGATGGGAGGAAATATTCGGGAGTTTTCGTAAAGTCTGGCAACACTCATAATTATGTCCTTAATAATTGTGTATTTATATTGGTGGACAATGAAACGAAAAGGTTTGGTTTTACTTCCTAGAAAATTAGATTTTTAAAACATTTGGTAAGCTGTGGCTTTTTTTTTCAAAATGGCGGAAATGAAGGTAGATATTACGATTTTTTTTTTGTAATTATTTACCTTTCCAGACCAGAGTAGATGATATTTCATAGCCTAACCAGAAAAATAAAGAAGTTTTGGACGCTTGTTTAGGTGTGTCCAAATAATTCAGACAACCGGATATATTCATGTGTGCCGCCTGACAGATACGGACGGTCAAGTTGGGACGGTTGAAAGACAAAAAGTCCTGTATGTTGGAAAAGAAATTCTATTGTAGATATTTATTTTTCTGATTAGGTTATAATTTTCTATTTACAAGAAAATGTCTTGTAAGCAACTATAGTACATATTATTTGAAACCTAAAATTCGACTGAGTTCAAATAAAAGTCGGTTAGCGAGAGTTTCCTGTTCCTTCTCAAATTTAAATTTCGAATGATTGGAAATGGTGTGCATACTGTTTTCGCGCGTCAATATAATTGCAATGTTGCCATGTTGCATAAAAAAAAGTGATATTGCGCGCTTTAATTTCGTGATCTCACAAGACTTGACATAGAAATTGAACGTTTTTAATTTTGCAGTATGATTTCTAGTGCCAAAAGATTTGCATGAATTTGTGTCTTGAGTGATAGTCTTGGCTCGCTGACTAGTTTCTGTTGCTAAATTTGACAGGCTTAATGTTTTTTTTAAGTTCGAAAGGCCATAATGTGAAGGTCTTTAGCAATCATTTTGTTGACTTCTGTACAAGAGGTAATGTCAACGTACGTACAATATCTACTAACAGCCATCATGTCGAGAAAGAGCAATAATTTGGGGCTTGCGGGTCAAGCAGCGGGCGCCTTCTCCCACTAAAGTATTCTTGGTCAGTTGTCTAAAACTTGTCACTCATAATTGCTCTGTCTTTAAAACAAAAACTGGTTAGTGTGCAAAGGTTATAAAAATAATATATTATTTTTGTGTATTGTATTTGTGCGAAACATTTTGTGTATATTAGATTAGATTATGTTTTGAGTAGATTTTGTTAATATAATATCGAAATATATGCCTACAGAGCCTTTCTACATTGTTAAGTTAGAAATTATTAATAATGTTTACTTGCAATTCTTTGATAGAGCAGACTTGGGATATTTTAATGGTTAGGGCAATCAGTATAGTCGAAATTACCAAAGATGACATCGAAATGACTGTTACACATTTAATTCTAACACATCTCGACAAGACTCGCAGGCAACAAACTTTCAGCGGGAAAAGTAGCCGAATAGGCAAATATTTTTCTTTTTTTATTAATTTATGTACTCGCGCCTGTATATGCGCCCAAACGGTAGGCAGCCGTAGAACATAGAATATGAAGATATCACACTCATATTTCGCTGGTCATACTTTGATCTTGTACCAAATACATTTCTAACTATCTAACAGAAAAAAAACACCAATTTACGATCGTCAGCATCCAACTAATGATGTTAGTTGAAGATGTATTAATTTCATTCATTCAGGCATTTGGCACTCTTAGGAGGTCGTTACATCATTCAATTTTAAAAGTTGTGGTAAACTTCCTCGATATACGCTTCAAGAGTGCCTCGTTTAAAGTAAAATTTTGCCTCGAGTAAAGCAACGATTCTGCCTCGAAATGAGCAAGTCATCATATTCCTAAGTCTTCTCTTTCAAAGATAAGCAAACGATATTGAAGAGTGCATGATTAAACGAATCTGATCATTGTGTAACATGCTTGAGAGACAAATCTTGCAAAGTAGTGCCTCGTGTCCTTCAGGAAACATTTGTTGTCCAACATGCAGTTTAAAACATAGCATAATTTTTGACTGATGAGTTAACCATAACAGGGGGATTTGTCATACTTTAAAAGCTTTTAGTTTTGCTCTGTTGTTTTACCCTGCCCTGACAATGACGCAGGTCGCTTCACCTCTTGAAAAAGGGCCCCGACGGATCCGAAACTAGTCGGGCATCCCTGGGCGGCATGATGTTGTACAACAAAGTTGGACGAACGAGTGTTAATGACCAATTGTGCAATGTAAGATTGATATAGAAAGAATGTGTTGAATTACGCGTTGTAATATAAACTAAAATTAATTCTTAACGCGTCAATTTAAGAAATGTTTTAATGTATGACAATTGTGTTCTCCGTCATATTATATAAGTAGCAAATGATAATATACCATGCCTTGTAAATTGCCTCGAAAAAGGCAAATCATGAAAAAAAGTTCTTTATTTAAAGCCTTTTGCTTATTTTGTGACACCAAGAATTTATAAAATAATGTCCAACCTAATAAACGTATATTGCGATGTTTTTAAACATGTTTACCAAAATAATTGTTAATTTATTGGTCTGGAATTGAATTTGAGTCAATTGAATGCGAAATGGTGCCTTTATATACTAAGCCTTATAGATAAATAAATATCATCGTAAACTTCAATATGTAAAAAAATAATTAATGAGTGTAAGTCAAATAAGGGTCTCATTGTTATAGTACTAATATAAGAATTTTTCATACAATTATAAAATACCGATTCCCGGGATTCATTTTTAAATATATATTTGCAAAAGTATGAAGCTCTGATACAATTCCAGACCGAATTTCTTTTTATCCAACTGTATTTTGAGAGTTATTTAAAATATTTACCCAAAAGCCGTGTTAAAAATTAATGGCATTCCGTAAATGCTTTGCGCCTCGCATTGAGAAGAATCCGCCTCGAGTTGAGTAAAATCGGGGCATGTTTAATTTATTTTGTGTATTTTTTTTCTGAACGCAATATTGTGGGATTTTGAAAATAGCTCTTAAGATATTTTGGATTGTAGAAGACATTTTAAGTTTTTTTTAATGAATAGGCAGAAGTGTGTATGCGTTCAGCGGAACTCTGTTATTTTAGTATTCGCGTTAATTTTAAGTTTGTTGTACGATGTTTTTTCTATAGATATTTAATACACAGTGTATATAGTAGATAGTACAAAAATATAAAATGAAAAAGTTAAAAATTATTTTGCTATTTTTATTTCTTAAAATATTTATATTTTGCGTAACTCAATGATAATTATTTTTAGGGTTTTATGTCTGGCCTTCGAGATGTTTCCTGTACGTATCCACGAGAGGTAAGCAGCGGCATATAACTGTAAAGAATAAGGAGATATTTAATATAATTTACTGTAGTAGCAAGCAGCTCCTGTAGCTTTTGTGTTCAGCGTGTTTCCAAAGAAGAGTGCATCCCTAGCGAATTGTTCAAATCAAAATCAAATCAAAATATTTATTTGCTTGAAACATGGTAGACACAGGTTTTACAAACGGTCATAAGTACATCATGTTACGCCTGTCTTATGGCATGCAAATGTTAATCACAATAAGAAAATTGTTAATAATACAAAATAATAATTCATTAACTAACCTCAATATAATGTCAAATTTTAATAAATGTCAACAGTATTATTACTGGAAATTACATCACAACATTATAAATAAATCATACAAAAAATCAGTTTTATAAAAGATAACATGAAAATATATATTATATAATATTAATTGTATTCTTTACGACACAAAAATTCTGCAATTGAATAAAAACATTTCTCAACAAGCCACCTCTGCAGTCTGCGTAAAAGTAAATGTGTAGGCAGTTCTCTTAAAGTTTTCGGTATTTTATTATATATTTTGATCACCATACACTGACAATTTCTTTGGTATAACACGGTAAATGATTTTGTTACAGCTAGTTTAGTTATATCCCTTGAGAGGTAGTTGTAGAGGTACTGCTTATTTTCATGCGCTTTGATAAATAAATGAGGTTGATTTCCAACAAACATGACTATTTCGAGTATGTAACACTCTACTACTGTAAGGATTTTTGTTTTTTTGAAAAGTGGTCTACACGATTCTAGAGGCTTTGCACCACAGATGGCTCTCACGCATTTTTTTTTGGGAAATAAGTACTTATGTCTATTGAGTTACCCCATAATAGTATACCATATCTAAGCACGGAACCAATGTATCCGTGGTAGGCGGATATGGCCGATTTATACCCTACCTGTTTTGTAAGGTTTCTGAGTGCATAGACAAATCTGTTAGTTAATACGACTACAAACAGTTTGAATGTGTGCTTTTCAATTGCAATGTGTGTCGAGGGTAATACCAAGAAATTTAATGTTTTCTACTTCTTCAATTTCATTTACAAAGTCATCGATAACTATTTTTTCATATTTAGTTTTATAGTTGTGAAATTGTACTATTTTAGTTTTACTTAAGTTTCTCTTACTGTCATAATAGTTGACTTTAGTAAGTCATTATAATTATTGTTGTCACGTTTGTCTGTGATAATTACCGATATATCGTCCGCAAAGAGTACACATTTGTGTTTAATTACATTTGGGATGTCATTAATGTAAAGAAGGAATAGTAATGGTCCCAAAGCACTATCCTGCGGGACACCAAATCTGCTTTGTCTGTAGCTTGATCTAAACTACTCCGCACTAGATTTATTATTGATTTGCGTAATTTAGACGCATTGCATTCTATCAGAGAGGTAGCTTTGTATCCACTTCAAGGCTTGGCCCCTGATGCCATAGTGTTCACATTTGTTCAGCAAGATTTCGTGGTTAACTACGTCGAATGCCTTGGTCATATCGAAGAATATTGCTGAATGAAACCCGATGCTTTTTATCAATATTCCTCGTTATATTATGAACTAATGAGTACACGGCTAAGGTAGTTGATTTGTTCTTTTGAAATCCATTTTGTTATTTTACCATTACTTCATATTTGTCAAGAAAATTCAAGATGCGAGTGTACATTAACTTTTCAAATAATTTAGGCAATATAGGAATCAAGGTAATAGGTCTATAGTTTGATAAGGTACATTTACATCCCTGTACATTATACAATGCTGTTCTGGTGCTTTTCCAACACCCGGTATACTACTCGTATAAATACACACGCACCACAGGTATAGTATATAAAAAAAAGACATGAACTACTATTGTAAATTGGATCTATTAAAGAAATAGATATCCGCTGTACTGAAGTGTATAAGTTGTTGAGTCGAGTGATTGATTTTAAATGACAAACAAAATAGCGTACCTAGTCTCTGATGATAATCAAATTCTGTGGCTAAGTAACTTCCAAAAAAGAAATAATGCGACTATCAATTTTGAGATAAAACTATCCTTTCTCTCAAGTCGGACCAACCTGCACACGTTGTGCAAAATTTTATTAAAATCGGTTCTTTAGTTTAGGACTTCGTCGCGAACAAACAACACGATAAAAAAAGGGTATAGTGGTGGTAATTATAAATGGGTAATCACTTGGGGTTTTAGCCAGTCGTGGGTTTTAACCCGGGTGATTACAGATGGGTAATTACCCGGGTTTTTACCCAGTCTTGGGATTTAACCCGGGTGATTACCAATCTCCAGTGGTAATAATGAGTAATAATAACAATAGCCTAGCCTGTTGTACTAAGAGTTCTAGATGAAAAATAAACAAACAAATATACATTTTTTCACCTCCTCAACTGAATAACGGTTTGTCGGGTGTCATAATAGATAATAAAACAGTTCACTATTTAATAGAACTGTGTTATAATAATATGTGTTATACCCAGTAAAGTAATGCTATTGGTCGGTTGATAAATATTGTTGAATAATGGCGGTATAAAAGGGTAGGAATGTATTATAAGTTGCCAACAATCACTAGAGTGCTGATCGAGGTACGAACAACATGGCAGTTACCTACTGTTAGTGATTTTGATAGTTTAAATCAGTGGTGGCGAGACTTTTTAATACAACTTTACGAGTCTGAAGAATAGAGGTATTAACCCTACAGTCGTCGCGAATAGAAAACTAACGTAAGTAGTCGCGTGGATTACATATGTAATCCATTTAAAAATATGAATAAAAATAAACGAAGTAACATACAGTTTTCTTAATTATTTAAATGAACACAACCTAAAATATTCACTTTAAGTACTTATAATAAATAAATAAGAAAACTTCTGCTTTTTTGCATATAAAAATGGCTCTGTTATTTGAAATTGAGATCAAACACAAAATTTAAAAATAATAAAGCTAATAATTTGTTTCTAAACCAGAAGAACATATATATTTGGAATGATCCTGGCAAACGAATTTGTGACAAGAATGACATGATCAGCGAGTGCTTTTATTCCGTGACCTCCCGCAGTTCATGACTGCGCCCTATCGACCTACTATTCGATGATTTTGAGGTAGATGGTTGGGGCTTCGACTTTAGAAATGTTCAGGAAGTCTTTTGTTTTGAAAGCAAGATTCCATGGTATTCATTTCTGCTATATCCTCAGGTGAGCCAACCGTTCAATCATGTCAAGGAGAGTGAAATGAGAAACTAGTAGCGAGTAATTTTTTCGAAATTTCTGTTCGCTGTATATACGTATAGCATGTTATGCCTGCGAGTCAGTACTGTCTACGCCAACAAAATACTGGTCATCGACTGATATAGAATTATTTTCAGGTGTTAAAAAATAAATTGACATTTGAGTCTGCCTCCTGCTTAGATTTAGACTCGTGGTTCTGTTCTTCAACAAAGTATTCTTTATCATCCGAGCTGTAACCACTTTCTAAAACTTCCCTGTCCTCATCATCTTCATTAAGCCAAGCTTTAATTTGATCAGCACGGCTTTGTTCTATGGTGATTCTAAAATAAACTATAAAAAATATGCAATAAGCATAATAAAATAAGCACTTTTCGAGCTTAAATTTATGTATATCGTGGTCTATAGTTAAAAAAAAAATAGGTACATGAAAAAATGCACTCCAAATAACGATAAAATGTTAAAAAACATAAATAATAACTTGACAAAAATAATTACGTAAAAAGTCGCGCGAATTACAATAGTAATCCAAAAACTTAACGGGACTGCTCAGACAACAACAAACCATCGGTGCACGCGCTGCATTGAGCGCATGCATCAACTATCCAATATAAAGTACACGGAACGGCAAATAATACCTACCTCAGAAGGTTGCGTGTTCAGATCGCGTCGGGGTCACCAATACGGTTGGTATCCTGGGATGAGTGCACCAAATAAAAGTAATTGTCAAGCACTTACATGAATGTTTATTGCTGAAGCACAGAAGGGTAGAATAGCACAAGCACACAGTCTAAGATGCACAGAAATAGAAAAAGGAGAACAACAGTTTTAGCGACAGATTAGAAAACACAGATTTTATATTTACAGAAGTTTAGGATCAGGTATATAGCAAATAGTGCGTAACAAGCGACACGGGTTCCGCGCGGTATAGCTATGTCAGACTGGCTCCCCTGTCTTGCGCTGCGCCCGCGCCTACTAGCGAACTGTTACGCCGGACAACCCTAACACATTTGCCTACCTAGCTCTTTAATTCATCCTAGTCAGCATATACAGATATTCCCATGGCTTGAGCCACACCTGCACCTCAGACCTCCATGCCTCTCTGTTCAGACCCAATCTTATATCAGTGTACTAATTTCTTTCAATAAAGTTATTGAAGGTCCTAAATCTTTTCTTTTTTTAAAAACCAAATTCGATCAGCACGCATAACAGAACGATAGAACCGATTACGCTGCGCTTTTACAATGCGTCCGACACAGTAGGGAACTTGTAGTGACGACACAATTATATAGATAAGTATAATATGTATAAATGTATGTATATATAAATGTATAATTGAATTGTGTGAATGCCACACGTAGTTTTTCTGAAATACCTACTTAGTTTTGCAACGGTGGATTACTAGACTCCAGGGTTAAGGAGAAACAGTAAACAAACAATTCAAGAACACACAATAATGGCGCTTGTATACGCAAAGAGACTTATGAACTTAGCATTTGTGTATATTTAATATTTTTGACCAGAACAATAGTCACTGAAATGAAGCACGATAAAAAATATTAATATTATATGTCGAGTATACAAATGAGGGGTTATTAAAAAAAAGGCAGACCCGCTGACCCTGTTTTGGGCCATCGGTTCTGCTTACATTATCATAGGATTGTCACTTCTATAAGTGTTATACTACGCATATATAAGCTAGTAAAATATTTACACAAAGAGGTTAGCAATAAAAAGCAAGTAAATTAAACATCAGAACATCTATTTATTTAAAATCAAATTAACATAGTCACAGACAACATAATACTGACATAGTTCACTTACAATGTTACTCCTTTCGATGTCGCCAGCAAAGTGAGTCTCGACTCAAATCACTGGCTTTTATATTGTACTCCCCGCCATTTCAAAGTTTACGTCACTTTAACACGTGGCTCCAGCCACGTGTTAAAGTGACGTAATATTAAAGTTACACTTTTGACTTGCCACTCTTTGGACTGACAAAAAAAGAAATTGCCTTCTCCGGGCTGAAACAGAAAATTTTGCACCTTTCCTTTCTTGCGTAGAAAAGAAACGGGCAAAATTTATATATTGCAGCTTCTTTCATTATTCTCGGGGACTTCCTTCTTAGGTCATCAGAAACTTGGTAATAGGCCCAATTGTGATATAACATCGTGTGGGTTGCAGTCGGTTCAATTCCGACATACTACTTCACCGTTAGCCCCAGTGAGGTGATGACTACACGATAAGGGAACGTACCCATACTACGTAACCCGTTCTGGGGGGCAGGGGGGTCTTCAAGATACCACGCTTCACAGGGGCGGAAAGCGGCTTAGGTTTTCTTTAGGTAGTCAATATCCTCTAGGGAAATCTCGTGCTTTTTCAAGCAACATTCAAATATGGTGCGCAACGTTTAGCACTTTTTAAACTCACAGGTGGCGACAAGCAAGCGTTTAGCGCTATTTACCTTTCTGTCGGCAAAAAATGATTTAAAACCAAATTTATAAATTACTACGTGAAAACTAGAGGGGCAGGGGGTCTTGGCTATACTACGGGTGGTTACCGAGGAGGGGGGGAGGGGTATAAAAATTGTAAAAAATGGGTCACGTAGTATGGGTACGTTCCCTAAAATAAAAACTATCATTATAGAGAAAATACGCTCACCAAATAAGAAGCCGACTTCGACGACGAATTCTATGAAGGAGGAGCGGCTTTGATCCTCAAACTTGTACAAGAACTCCATCATGGTGACCATCAATTCCATTACTAGAAACCCGAGGGTATACCATACATAAACCTGGACTAGTACTGCACTCTCCTGCCAACATAAAACTTAATTATTTATTATCAACCGTTCTCTGCTGTTCCATCTGGGTTTGTGGTCACTACTCCGTTCCTAAAGGTTGTATCGTTATGTTAAAACGCGTAAGACCCTCGTTAAGTTTTCTTTTTTTGTGCAAACTTCACATAAACCATCTACTAAATAGTCTGAACAAAGCCTAAACATTTGATTTGGATAGGTGAGCCCGTTCTTGAGTTATAAAATTACAACGAAAAGTGGCATTGATTTTTATATATATGGATAACTTTTCTCAAGATTCAGCGAACATAATTTTTCAACTCCGTTCCTTAAATAAGCGCGTTCAACCAAAGAAAACCACCTCTTCGAGCCTTGTTATACATATTAGGATAGATTATTTTATTTTCTGACAAAGTTAGTTGTAGCACAGATAAGATATAAGTACCTTTTTTTACGTTTTCTAAAATTGAAACCTAGCTAGAGCGATTTATCGCCCCCGAAACCCCCTGCATATTAAATTTCATGAAAATCGTTGGCGCCGTTTCCTAGATTCAGATTATATATATACATATATGGGACGTTCTTCTTTTTTATCGACAATCTGACCGGATTTTTTTAATATTTGTTAAAAAAGTAAGTAGTAAGTAAGTAAGTAAGTAATGTGATTTCTTTAGTAAAATGTATTTTAAATTATTGCCTCGTCATTGTAGATTTCAAAAACATATAATACATCGAAGTATTACTTGTAATTTTTGTTTTACTTCAAATTTTGTAGGAATGGTAACAAAAAATGAACACCTCCGTCACAAAAATATTTTATTTTTTTATTTTTCATGCAAATTCAGATCTTCAGTTTCTTATTACTCTCTTATCAAGAATACAAACATTTATTTTTATCTAGCTCCATGAGACGGAATTCTTAATGTAAACATTTTAAAAATGTTGTCCAATACCACTGTCACATTTTTGCTTCTTAAGACAACATATTGTTTAATATTATGAAAGTCTTCCAATAAAGTAACTTGAAAATCTGGTGAACACCTTTATTGTTTAGCATGTAATACTAGAAAACGTTATTTTTGTAAATATTACCAATAAACTGGATCACACACTACTTTGAACTTAAATTATAAGAGGGACAGAATTGTGATAGAGTGGTTAACGAAGTGACGGAGTGATAAATAACGATTAACCGCCGAACAAAGTTAACCTTATAACAGTTTTAAAGTTTAGAAAACAATAAAAAATTATAATATTTCCTTAAAATGCTACTATAAGTCTTATTTATTGGTATCCATCCTTTGGTACATATTAATTAAGTCTTAAAATATCTTTTCGTTTACTCTACTTTTCAAATACTTCTATTGGTTGATCGAATCGTAAAACACGCGTCTTCCTCTTTTAACTACCTTAAGGGGTGGAATTTTTTTAACAAATTTTCAAACGTCTCATCTGATACATCAGCTTCTACCAATTTAAACGATATTTATCTAACTTGTTTTCTTCCCCTTGCACTGGACTAGACGAGGCTGGAGTCAGTGAACGAGATCTAGGACTTACTGGAAGTTGTCTGAGATTTGAAGGAGGTGGTGTAGAAGCCGGAGTGTTCATCAAAACGTTCTGCAAATTTTTGTCGTTCTCTTCTTACTTCTAATCTGCTATTGTCTCTTTATTTTTTTTTGTGTTCTTTTGCTGTCATATGTCCAACTAACTTTTTACGAGCATGTCTTTCTAAATCTTTACATTTGACTTCTGCAACGATTTCAGGGTTAAGTTTCCTTTTTTCACGGCACCGTCGCTTTCTTTCAGCCGCAGATAATGCCATTTTGCCATTTACCTGATGGTAACACCTTAAATTAACGAAATAATCGATGATATAATAACCAAAATAAGAAAACTAATAATTATCTATTATGAAAATGAACTAAGGCTCTAAATTCCATGCAAAAACGACCACGTCACGAGGCACCTCTGTCACATTTTTGTGACAGAGTTGCCTCGTGACAGAGATATAAAATGGTAATGTTCGAGAATCTCAGCATTCGCCTAATTATAATTTACGCATTAAACTGCGCATATAGGAAATATTTATCAGGAATAAATAAAACAATATTGAAACACAAAAATTACAATAACATTTGGAAGTAGTAACTTACGTGACAGAGCGGTCGCTAAATAAACCCACGCACTTCGTTTTACTGTTTGCGAGCGGCTGACTGGTATTGCCGGGGTGTAGGAGGTGGATTATGCTCTTGTCTAGTGACAACGGTCAAAATTGCTAACGCACATTATTTTGTACCATAAAATAAGTGACAGAGGGGAGCAACAATAATCATATACGTCGGGAGACAGCTAATAAAATATTTTTTAATTTAATAATAGAAACATTAAAAAATATTTCTTCTTATTAATTTAATAACAACCGTTAAGTAGTTCAGTAAATGTTTTTTGATATAAACTTTCAATGTGATATTCAGTTTATTTACATTAGTGGTCACAGAGGGACACACTTTATTTGTATGTAACACACCTCCGTCACACTTTTCGTATACTATGTCACAATAATTTTGTAAAAAATATTAATAATTAAAATCTAGTTTTGAGGATATTATAATTGTTGCATTGTCAAGTGTATTTTTGTAAAAAAAAAAATAAGAAATTTAGGATTTTGGAGCAATAACATTTTTTTTTTGCGGAGAAGGCAAGTCATTGTCGATAAAAAAGAAGAACGTCCCATATACAAGAATTGCTCGTTTAAAGGTATTAGATTAGATAGTTACTTGTTGTAGTCTCCTTTCTTTTTAACACGCTTATATATTAGCTTCACTTCTAACTAGCTAACAAACTAACTAGGTAAGTAAATAAATCTTGGAAGTCAATTTTACCATACTTCTAATTGTCGCATCGCAATGAAACTTTGTTTGTACATGTAGTTTTTTTTATGGTATAGGGGGCAAACGAGCAGACGGGTCACCTGATAGTAAATGACTACTGCCGCCCATGGGCACCTGCAACTCGAGAGTCACAAGTGCGTTGCCGGCCTTTAAGGTGGAAGTAGGGGAAGGGTGGAGGGAAGGGTGGAAGAGGGGGAGGGAAGGGTGGAAGAGGGGGAGGAGGGGGGAAGGGTTAGGGCCTCCGGTAACCTTACTCACTCGACGAAAACAATGCAAGCATTGCTTCACTGCCGGTTTTCTGTGAGGCGGGACTCGAGCCGGCCCATACGTGCCCACAATAATTTGTTTTATTGACAAAACCATAATTTGGCATCTTAGAGCTGATCTGATGATGGAGCCAGGAGGTGGATAGTGAAACTCTTAGTGGCTACTAGTAAACCCCTTGAATTTGGTCTCATATGGGACTATGAATACAATTGACGTTGTCTGTCACGTCACAACATAGATTCTATAAAAACGAAAATGTTTCAAATAAAATAAAAAGTTTAAAAAAATGAAATTAAAAAAAAAAATAATCCGAGTAGAATAAAAATGACTAATGAATAAATGGATGTACCTAATTAGCAAATACCTACCTAACCTAATAAAAAAGGAGAAAAGGGGATTGATATCACTGTTTAATTGAGTAAACAAGTTTATAATCTACCTACTGGTTTATGTTTACTTAGTTTTTTGAAGTCTGGCATACGTTGGGACCATAATAGTTCTCTATATCTTCACTAGATGGCGCTATGTGAACTTAAATAGGCTTTAGAAGTTTAGATCAGCGATTCCCAAAAGTGGATTTCGTGGAAAAGTTACAGTGAACAATGACAACAATCAAAAATAAATAATTTTGCGGCACTCTGCCGCGAAATTGAATAATTCCACAGGTACAAACATTGTTTTGAAATAGCACAAACATCCATTGAAAAGAACTAAGTATTACGTCGGATTATTATGTCGGACATAATAAAATCAATCTATTAATAAAACAGTGAAACAATTCCATTCTTCACAATAACGTAGAGAATAAAAAAGTTTTACTTTTAAATAAAATTCCTCCCTATCTTCATAATTTTTCACTAAGTAAAAGCCTAGTTTTGTAGGTTCATTTTATCCTCAAAGTTATAAAACTACGCTGTATTCGTATGTCGTATTGAATTTATCCATTTAGGATCTTTAAAACTAAATTCTAGTAATAAAAATGTGTTTAGAGTGCTTCCTATCACAGCAAACCTCAACTAAATACGACTACTATACTAGTGTAGTACCTATTTATTCTGTTCTATCAAGCAATTAGAGTCACTAGAGCTCCTCGAAAACTGTTTTACTCACAACAACAGAAGCTAATAGCAATAAAAGATTGGCCATCTGGAACAGTGTGACGAGGAGTGACTGTAGCGACTCAACATGTTCCAGCAGTTGTGACTGCTGACATTGGTACCAGCAGTTGTTGGTGTCACTTGTCACGGCATCTAGAATACTCGCCAGCTGGAACAACATTGCCGGGAAGGTTAAAATTGTATAGTTAGAAGCTATATCTAACACTACACGTGAGAAATCTTAAACGGTGTCCACTGTGAACAGAGCAAAAGTATTTTATTGCTGAAAAAGTTTTTGGCCTATTGAGGAGCATATTAGAATGTATTAGTCCCATATGGTCATCTAATCACAGAGTTCATGTTGATGAAATTAAGCATATGAATAAAAAATCATTATGATTCTTAATTATTAGCAAAACCCTGGTTGTTCAGATTTAAATTATGGTACCCGTAGGGGGGCTAATGATACAATCATATTTGCTCTGCAATTTTACAAAAATATTACAATCCTCTGGCAAGGATGGCCCTCCAAATATGGAAGGAACCAATAAACAACATTTGTGGCCACAACATTGGTAAAAAGTATTATGAAAAACATCCACCATAGCGCTGTGGGTTTGGATCCATCTCCACATCCCAGTAGGAGTGCGTGAGGCATTACCTGCCCTGATGCTTGGATATTAAATATGAATGTATTAGAAATTGTTATATTTAATGTATGTTAATTGATTGATTTAATATGGGCACATAATATGTATCTACGTTAGGATCCAGATCGAATCAATGTTCAGTATTCATATTTTTATTATATGTTTTGTGCAATAAGCCTTAAAAAAATCGCAACGGTGTAGAGAATCGTAGGCCTAAAAATATATTGTTACCTCGTATGCTGTTATACAGTATACCTTATGCGTTTGTTTTACAACAGCTTATAATTTTTTTATTACATTATTATAAAAAAAATGTTTGTTTGTTATTGATGAACTCTAAAACTACTGAACTGATTTTAATCATTATTTCACCATTAGAAAGTAACTTTATCTAGAAGTAACATACTCCACAATTTTTAAAAGCTTTTGTTTAACTTCACGTGTATGTGTCCCGGAATTTTGCAATCAATATTTCACCCACTTCCACTGAAGCTATCGTGCTGAAATTAGGCACACACGTTTGGTTCTCATGACAATTCACAATAAAAGATTTAAAAAAAATATATATTATTATTAGTAAGAAGTATACGTAAAAGCCGGCGGAGCCAATCCCAGACCTACTAGTTCATGTTTATGTTGATTAAAGTTTGTTTGGGAGTTTTTGTCCTCAAAAGTATAGAAAAAACATCGACTAGCGAAACCTTAATGTTTCCGCCAATGTAATATAACGAAGATCATAGTACTAACCAAACTAATAATAGATATTAGTGCGATCACACTCCTCTGTGGCATGCAGCAACAAGTGCCATCTCCGCACATCACTACAATTGACTGCAACCAACCCATGCCGGCATTTACATAATTTGTTCCCAACCACACTATATCATTGATATAATTGTTATTTTTATTGTTTTATCAGTTTTATTGTAATGTTGACAAGATTGTATAATGACAATTCATTATTTTTGGCAGATGCTGAAAACAGGTTGAGAAAAACAGGCGTAGGTACACGCGTGTGGATAAAGTCGGTTTGTACAATGCTTATTTCTTTCTAATAAATATTTTGCTAATGGAAGAAAAAGCTTGCAGAATCTATTAATAACTGGTCGGTTCACATTAATTCTAGTCTCTCTCGTTTAATAGGAGTCTGTGCTGCTCCTGAGAATGTCTGAAATATCCAATAACAGTCATCTGCGAGTCGAACCAAGAATCCTACAGCCCGTTTTACCCGTGGACTTGTTATGTTGGGAGGGAGGAATAGGAATAAATATGATAATGCGCCTCTATGAGGTAACCCCGAGATCTCTGAGAGGTTCCGTAGGAGTTGTAAAGGCGTGTACATTATGAACGTGTTTTTTATTAACAGAGGCCCATGGAGGTTCACGCTACAGTTATTATGTTTTTGCTCTCAAAATTCTTTTTGATGTTCCTCTGTCAATCACATTTCTCCTGTCATTTTTAAGGAGTATCTATGGTATAAGTTATAGCAATTATGTCGCCGTTTTCTGTTTTATTTTATGTAATATTGTCTATCACAAGCTATGCTCTCTGTGAAGAGGCGATTTATGATGAACTTGAGCTGCGTAAGTATTTGTAGCGTACAATTTTTTTTTGTCTTCTTTAAAAGATTCGTGGATA
This sequence comes from Euplagia quadripunctaria, assembly GCA_963859945.1. Classification (NCBI taxonomy): domain Eukaryota; kingdom Metazoa; phylum Arthropoda; class Insecta; order Lepidoptera; family Erebidae; genus Euplagia; species Euplagia quadripunctaria. The sequence goes on from OY982582.1 coordinate 3,284,124, forward strand.
ATATTGTGAAGTTGGCTCTAGTGAAGAAATAGCAATTTACTGCTTCGTTCTTAGACTACTCTTGGCAAGGACAACGCACTAGAAACTTTTGTTATTGCGATTATTGAACGACATCGATTGTTATTACTTGTTTTGAGTAGGGTTTTCAGGTCCGTCCGGATGGGGAAATACCGCCACCCTACAGACGTTAACCAAGAATATTAAAAAATGTAGTACCTATTTAATAATAATAACTTTTTTAATAATAATAACTTTATTGTTTTGTGCTCTCACACAACGTAGTAATAGATGTAGTAATTAGTACAATTACAGATCATCTATGTGAGAGACTGGTATCTGTAGTAGATACCTGTATGACAGATTAACAGTTTCTCCATCTCCAGAAGTAATATTTTATTATTATGCAATTGATGAGTGTAAGGTCATTGAGTTGTGAGGATGTGCATTAGTGTATATGTGTATGTACCCGTGTGTGTCTATGTAAATGTGTGTGTGTTAGTGTGCGTGTGTCTCTCTGTGTGTGTGTTTACTAGTAGAAACGTATATACTTTTATCTAGAGACCTACATTGAGTAAATTTTCAGTTTCCTCATAACTCAAGGACTTAAGTCATACTGTGAGATTTTTTTGCATTAAAATTTTGTTAGAGGGTAAATTGTAATCAACTTATTAATTTTATTATAAAGGTATACTCTTTTTTTTTTTTTTTTTTTTTTTTTTTTCGTGTGGAAACCCCCACGGGTCATCACCTCACCATGGCTATTGGTGAGGTGGTATGTCGGAATCGAACCGACTAAAACCACACGGTGTTCCGTAACAAGTGAGTCTATCGCAAGGGACTCGGGTATACCCTAGGAAGGAAGTCCCCGAGAACCCAAGCAGACTTTGGCCGCCCTCAAATAGAAGGCAGCCACACCAATGGTAGCGGAGGGCCTTGCCCTCCTTCCAATTTAGAGAGGCGCACGCGGAACACGTCGCGCCACCATCTCAGGCCTGCTTCTGCTAGAGTAACGGGCAGCCTCACCCGTTACCCCCAGGCCAGCGCTCATGGAGGCCGGAGATCATTCTGCGCTCTCCGGCGCCTGGTGCCTCTTCTTCGGGACGGGAGAGTACTAGTCCTCTCCCGTTCCCTTTCCGCCGCCTCTTTAGTGGACATCACTTCCTCACAAAGAAGCGGCGGAAAAGGTATACTCCTAAGAAAACAAAATATTTCCTGGAGAAGTTAGCTGACCATTGTTGATCCGACAAACAGACCTTATGTTTGATCTGTTTATTTTGTTTGCTTAAGGGATTAATTTGATGAGAGAGTGCTGCTTGAGAATGGTGTTTAAAATATAAAGTTGCCGTACTGTAAGAACATCGGCAAGTCTATACAAATCATTTGTGGGGAACAGAAAAGGCAATGATAGACTAACTTTTAGTACTGCTTTTTGTTCTTTTTCAACTTTCATCAAGTTCATTCTACATGCGCCGCCCCATACAGTGATGCCATATGATAAGACCGATTGACATAGGGCCATTTACACCATCCTAATGGCAGATTTATCAACGTGACAGAGGTTTTTGAAGATAAAAATCAGTTTACGAGTCCTGTCTGATAGTAGTTCAAGGTGTTGATTGAAGCTAAGGGTGTATCATGATGCCAAGGCATTTTTAGGGAAGCTTCTTTTAGGTCTTCGTCAGTACAGGCATGTTTAGGAGAACAAGAGTGTGCTATGATGGACAGGTTGTCATTTATTGAGGGTGAATTGGTTTTAATAGAGAATGGTATGTAATTTGTTTTGTCTATGTTGAGTGTGAGACCATTTTCTCGAAGCCAAGGGAAGATACAACATTCAAGCCATTTTGGGTGGTGGTGTATGTTGATTCCCAAGTGTCTCTGTGGAAAATTAGGGCTGTGTTCTCAGCAAAAGTTACTATTTTACCATTAGAAAGTTGAAAGTTGCACAGGTTGTTTATGAAGGTCAGGAATAGTGATGGGCCGAGTACAGATCCCTGTGGTACACCGAAGAATGTAGGTAAGTCATCACTAACAACAACGCCAACTCTCACTCTTTGTTTTCCGTTACAAAGGTAGTCCTTAAACAATTCAAATCTTAATCTTTTCACTTTGTTTAAGAGGAGTGGGACAGAGACTGTGTCAAATGCTTTTTTTATCCAGGAACATTGCTAATACTCTTTTTTTGTAGTCAAGTTTAGGAACAATCTGATCAATTAGTGCATGTACTGCAAATTGTAAGTGAATATATTTTTGGATTCAAGGTAATTTATAAGTTGTTTATTTAATAACTTTTTTGCAATTTTAGAAAGGGTGGGAAGTAGAGATATTGTTCTATAATTATTAACGCAGTCTCTGTCACCGCTTTTGTAAACAGGAATAACCTCAGCAAGCTTAGGTTGCTGCGGAAAAATGCCAGTAGTGAACATAAGGTTAAATATATAAGTTAAGGGAGGGAGTTAAACTTTGGTAATATCGCTTCAAAAAGACACCGGAGATATTGTCACGTCCAGCAGATGTATCTTTCTTTAAATTAAGTATAATGTTACGCACCTCTCTTTCATCAGTGGGGACCAAGGCAAAAGAATACGGGCATGAGTTTATTTGTGGGTATTCAACATGGGTAGTGATATTAAGCATTTTTAAGGCAAGGTCTTGGCCGATAGATACAAAATATTTGTTTAAATTGTTAGCTTAGAGTTATTTTAGTATTCCATTTTTGTTTTTATAGCTACAAAAGTTCCTGTATCTTGTATATGTGATCTTAATTACGTTATTGTTTGGATTCTTTTTAGATTTTCTGTGTAGTTTAACGCGACTTTAGCGTGAGAGAATAAAAAAGGATTTAAAAAAGGATTTTTTATTCTCTTGGGTTTGGGACACTAAAAGTGTATGTGTTGGTCTGGATTTTTGTATTGAGTGTCGTAATTAGCTGGGATAATGCTAAATTCGTCTTTAGTTTCATAAATAGAGTTGTAGCAACTGTTCATCATATCATTGTCTATTTAGTATTAACTATTTCTGCCAGAAAGTGGGGGTCGTCAGAACTCCACCACAGGTATTGCAAATTCTCTCGGCGGGCTTTGGGTTTCTTTGACAACTTTAATAATAAAAACCATCTATTTCAACTTTAAGCTAAAAGCATTCTATTTTACTTTCAGTCTCCACCACAGAGAAAATGATAGCAGATCTCGAGGCCCACTCTGATGTGGAGAAATTATTGGTAAAACTCCAAGAAATTGCCACAAAAGCGGAGAAATTAAACAATGACTTAACTGTCACCCAAGAAAAAATAGAAGACGAACACAACAAGATGATAGATATACTAAGTGAGCTTACTGAACTTGTCAAAGATTCTAATAAAGCCATTATATTCCTTAAAGCCAAAGGTATTGATCGAGTGGCTGTAACTAACCTGAAAATAGAAAACAATGAACTCAAAATCAAAATACTTATTCTACTGAAAGTACTCTTCGATGAAGTACCTTCAACTACAATTGCTGCAATGCCAATATTTGTTGTAGACCGACTGATAAATATATTCGAAAATGACAATCTTGCTCTCAAAGCTCATTCTTTAGATATTTTATATATTTGGTTACCTGACAACCCTAGGGTACAAGCTCGAGTTATGAAAATAAAGGGTTTACAGCCTTTTTACGAACAAATAGGAATATTAGACACCAATGTTATAAAGATGCTTCTAGACTTATTCAATAAAATATTAAACGAGCATGTCAAAGCGAGAAGCGATGTTCAAAAGGGTATTATCGATGCGGAGAAACTCAAATTCTATCAGAGAGTTGGTCTTATTGAACACATGTCAACACCAATGGTCTGCAATGGTCTACTGAACATATTTGCTAGAACTTGGTCGTACAATTCTAAAGACAATAATATCCTTATGACTGTGTTTGAGCTGCTCAAAAATGTGAAGCACTTTTGCGTAAATACATTCAGAGGAAAAACTAAGGCTGTTAAGTTATTCAAGGCCTTGCAGGAGTATGTCCAAGGTCCAGAGAATAAAGAAAATTTTATATTGAACGGTTTAAATATTACTGATGTTGCGTTGGTTATTGAAGATTACGTTCAGAAAGTTAAACCACCGACGAAAGATGAATTTTAAGTTTTCATTTAATTTATTTATATTTATGTTACTAAAAGTTCTAATTTAATTTTATTCTGATATATTTTTGTTTTAATTATACTTAGTATTTGAAGCTTAACGGTCCAGTTGAATTGAATTGTTGAGTTGCTGTTCCAAATACACGTTATATTTTAAAGACAATTATGTACATGGAAGATTTTTATATACACAGAACTCAAGGAAGAAACACCTAGAATATGAATAGCTGACAAAGTATTCATAGCAAGGGGTAACACGAATACTATGAGATCTGTCTCTGAAATTGTTTCAAAACGCGTACGCCACAGCTTAAGGCAATATTCAGATGGCATGCGTTGTAAGAAAGGCGTTTTAAGAGCGGGCGTCAGATCAAAACGCCCTTCAGCATGTGGACGACTTGATCAAAATTCGTGTACTTGTGAGCCATCACCTAACTCATTTATTAATAGAAAAAAACAGCGATCTAAAATACTTTAACGACTGTGACATCACTGTTACTTGACTGTGTGTACTTGATAGTAGTTTTTAAATGCGGTAATCACTGCTGAAGGTCACTTAGTTCAATAAAAAAAGTTCAGAAGACCCAGAATTTATAAAGTTTTCGATCTTTTGCTTATGTACACACAAGTACTGCCAATTTTTATCACTTAGGGCCCAACTCACCCCAAATGATCGACCCCACGTGTGGTCTGACCGCAACTATTTGCACTATTATATTTTCATCCCTTACACAAGGGTGGAAGCGTACGCGCAGATCACAATGGTGTATTGTAATAGAATCTTCCAATTGTTGCAATATAATTTATAGCTTTCTATGTTGATGGGTTGTTTGATTTAATTTATTTAATGTTCACAGTGAGTGGTTAGTGGTTGGGAATCGTAATTTCTGCGAGGGTTGGCACAATTTTATTTGATTTCCTTTAGCTTAGCAATGATGACTTACATGGTGGTGTAGCATCCAACTGCACCGTTTAATTCCCGCTCAGTGAAAATATTTGTAGGTATAAATATTTCTGGTTGCATTGGTCTGGGAATTAAAATATGTATCTAACTATAAGACTGGCCCGTTGGTCTAGTGGTTGGTGATCCTGATTACTGAGCCAGAGGTCGAGAGTGCGATTCCCCCCCAGGATATATAATTGTATGATGAGCATGATCATTTGTTCTGTGTCTGGGCGTAATTTATCTATAACATGTATATATTTAGTAATATATAAGTATGTGTATCAGCAGTCTGGTTACCATAGTACTGGCTCTGCCTAGTTTAGGATCAGACGGCCGTGTGTGACATGTCATGTATTACGTAATTACCAAAAGAAAGGTGTCCAAGGTTGTATTAAAAGACCAGGTGTCCTATTATCATGATTAGGTATATCCCATAACTGCTATACCTACTACCATTTAGGGCCATATATTTAAACAGTTGAATTTCATGTAGGTTACTCCCATAGAACGGCTAGACTGCGTGAGGTGTAGGTGTCGTGGCCAGACCTTAAAACTGACCACGTCATGATGTGTACGAGCATTTCATGTAATATTCGTATTTTATGAAATAGCCGATCACAACATGATTTGGTCTGGTCAGATCAAAATGATTGGCCTTTGACGATATGAACAGGTAAACACACAACTAGTGTACTTTACGATATTTGACTATATTGGTGATCACATCGTAAAATTGTTACGTTATTCACCGTTAGAGGCGCTGATATCGTTTTGATTTTGTGATGCATCATGGCGGCAAACCATTATTTTGTTTTATAAGCGAATAATGTGCAAATCACTACATCTGTCACCATCCCACTGCGTCTATCTGCCTGTCTATCTGTTCGCGATAAACTGAAAAACTACTGAACGAATTTTTATTCGGTTTTCACTAATAGAGAGAGTGATTCATGATAAAGGTTTAGGTGTATAATTTGTTAAGATTTGTATAAATTGATTTATGATTGAAATATGATGATGATTGTTGAAGATGTCTCTGCTACCCGTGCGAAGCCGGGCGGGTTGCTAGTAGAAGATAAAAGTGCAGTGAAATGTCGTTCCGATAACTTATAAGAGCAATATATAAGTTTCTTCTTTAACGCACCAACTGTTTGCGAACTTCTTACTGTCAGATAGTTATTTGTGCTTGAAACTGTATGCAGAAGGCATGCTTGTCTTGCATATGACGAAAGATCTCACAAAAAACTGAGTCTGTCAACCCAGTCATATAGGAACGCACTCTCAGCACGACACCATAACGCAATCGGATTTCGATTATATAACATAGCAAATGAAAAATGTAACATCTTTCGCTTTCTAGATTCATTTACAAAGAAAGTTACTGCTTGGCTCCTGTCTAAATCCTATGATGACACCAATGATATATTAACTAAAACATCTTAGGATGACAATGAGTAACGTTTTATCCACCCTGACGAACTTACGAAGACAATTTGTTTTCACATTTTTGAATTCTCAAAACCATCATGGTCGAAATCGCTATTGTAATCGGTGTCGTTTACCAAATATACAAATTTATACATAATTATAAAAAAAAAAATAAGAAATTTTAAAATAGGAACGTTGATGATGGATTTAGCGGTATCACGAAAATTAAAAAAATACATTTTGCAATACCATTTTATCAATTCCAAAAGGATTTAGCACATTTAAATATGAAAAAATTCAGATTATGTTAATAGTCATATTTATGGTTATATCATCATCATCATCAGCCTATCGCCGTCCACTGCTGGTTATATACTAACCATAAAATATGACCGGCTTCTTAACAAACGCATTGGTTCCTTCCCTTTTTTTTAAAGTATTACCATGGTTTTTCTTGGCGTGATCAATTGAATTGGCAAACAATTTTATTTCCCTTAGACTGAACTTCTCTTCTACGATCTTCTAACAATCTTCTTCTTTTAAGCCCCTTTTCATATTTACGGATTTGTTTATTCTGCTTTTTCCACCCATTGAACTTTCAGTTTCCATTTTTTTAAACTGTGAACATAGGACTTAACATAGAAAAAAAACAAACGATTGATTAAAATTATGCAGTACGTAAGCTACGCTGACGTGTCAAAATTCAATCATTGTAAATAAACGATGGTTGTTGTAGATTGAATAGCCATTCAATTGCAAATCGATTCACATTTCTAATACAACGGATTTTATCCAAATTAAAGGTATGAGTTACGTTACAAAGCTCTCTTTGTGCAACTCGATTCATTACCGCAATGACAAATTATGCGCCATGGGTGGCCATGACAGTTTTGCTGCGGTTTCCCGCGCTTCCGAACCGGAGGTTGTCATTAGCGATATCTTGTTATTGTAGTTGTCATTTTGTGGTTATTGGGAGATCTTAATTTAAATTTTATTTCTTTTTATTATTTCCGAATTGATACATTACGTAGAGGTTATTGAGTCGTTACAGCAAGTATGATTGTGAAAGCGAAAGTAAAAAAATAAAGTAAGTAAATTGTAGATACCTATGACTACTTAAATAGGCCAAGAAATATATCATGCACGTACTTACGTGTGTGACATGTGAAGGACATTGACAGGGGGTTTAAATTGTAACTTAAAAATAATCGTTTTATAAAAACTACGTGGATACTTTTACAAAATAATGAATGTATTCAGTCACCTAATTTTTCCTTGAAATTTAGATAATGTTTTTAATAGTAATAATAGTCCAGAGTCTAGAGTTGCATACATGCATATTATTGTAGAGAAAAGTCGAGAAATTCAAAGATTTGTAATGTCATGTCGTAATAAACATTTTTGTGCGCTTACATTGCAAACACTGGCTAACCCTTACGAGATAGATCAAATTAATGTACTACGCAATTGTATATCTTAAAAAGATCAATATAAAAGTCCGCGATGGTATATGTTTATCTAGTAAGGATAACCCACAGTAACCATTTTTATCTTTTACATATTACAAAAAAATTATGGGTTATTTATCAAACTATTTTAAACAACACAGTATTATTCCTTATCCAATTAAATACATTAGTTACGTTGTGCATTTCATGTAGATCAAAATTGCCCTTTCCAGCATATTATTAAAATGAAGAGAAACCGTCGGAAATTGTAAGAACGAATAATAATGTTTCTGTTTACTTTTCATTACTTTATGAGGTTTTTGCGTTTAGAATCATCATCATATCATGTAGCTGAGCTAATGATGAAGAACAATCATATTATAAAAATCTTCACTTCATATCATCACTACATATTATAAAACAAAGTCCCCCGCTGCGTCTGTCTGTCTGTTCGCGATAAACTGAAAAACTACTGAACGGATTTTCATGCGGTTTTCACTAATAAACAGAGTGAATTATGAGGAAAGTGTAGGTGTATAATTTGTACCCATGCGAAGCCGGAGCGGGTTGCTAGTAGGTATATATTTGGGAGAGTCATCTGCACGTATGGGCTGGCTCGACCGGAATGACCTCACAGAAAACCGGCGTGAAGCAATAGACACTTAGTGTTTACTATGTTGTTTCGAGTAATGAGGTTACCGGAGGCCCCCTCCTCTCCCTACTCCCACCTTAAAGGCCGGCAACGCACTTGTGACTCTTGAGTTGCAGGTGTCCGGGCAGCGATAGTCACTTATCACCAGGTGATTCGTCAGCTCGTTTGCCCCCTATGTTATTAAAAAACAAAAAAAAAACACTACTACGTCTACACAACAGAATAACGCACTCGTCTCTGCAGTAACTAATCCAACTTTTGTAAGACGGGAAATTTTAGAGTAGCAGAGTGTTTCTTACAGCTTTGAGGACATACATAAATATGTGTTGGTCTCACTGTCATACAGTTTAAGACTATGGAAGGCTTAATGTGGAATGAAAATTGAGGTGATTCTTAATTTGGTTATCTCACCACTACTGGCCAACCTAAGCATTCTGTGAACATTAACTTATAAAACATTTTTTTTTCATAAAATATTGCGTGGGAGTTTTATAAAGGTGTAAGACGGTATAAGTGTCAAAAATCGCAATCATAGGTCGACTAAACAAACACAAAAATCGAATCAAATCGATCATCGTTTTTAAGAAAGGTGGCCATTCACTAACCATCAAAGTCGGTGCAGTAACCTGCGCGTTTTGCAAAACGAATTTGCTCTAAAGTCAAGTACTGCGTGGGAATAACAAACGTATTTTTTTTTTGGTTTAAAAATTGTCAATGGACATTGTTGTGTAATGGACGCGGTAAATAATCCTATTTGCATTGTTAGTTAAATCTTTAGTAGCAAAAGGTGTAGGGTGTCCATGGAATGCTGGGTGCTGGGGAAACTACCTAATTATTTTTATTTTTAGATCCCTAGTAATACTGAATAGTTAACCATCTGTTAAATATTCTAAAGTTGGTTGAATAAACTGGTTAGAGTTTATTTCATTGTAAAACTGATTACAGATAATTCGAATGTTATGTTATACTGTGTAAATAAAATTACGAATTCAAACCAAATAACTTTTAAGTTCATTCGCTTACTTGTGGGCCACAAGCACAAGAAATAATTAAAACGAATTAAAATAAAATGACTTCAAATTTAAATAAACATGTTTTCGTCTACAAAGTCAATAAAAAAAGTGTGTGTGTATGCAATTCACACACGGCAGAAGTGAAACTTCAGAAAAGTAGCCTACGAGAGAATGACAAATAAAAAAAAGTAAAATCAACACAAATAATTTACTAATGTTATTAAATTTAATCTTAGATAATTTCTATAAAAGGTATTGGTCAAATTATTTTATTTTTATTTTATTCAATAGGTACAGATACAGACAACAGATCAAGATATACAAAGATTGGCCTTAGTAATAAACGGTAAGTAAACCTGAAGTCCAGTTTTTTTTTTTTTTTTTTTTTTTTATTTATTTACCAGATTAAAATACAGGGTAAGTAATTAGTACTATAGCATTAAGAAACCACTAAGGTTTGAGTTGTTACAACTGTACACAACTTTTAAAACAAACAATAATTTGTTTTCAATATAGGTTAAGGTTGGTTGGTAAGTATAAGTGAAATATGGAGAAAAAACAATTAAAATAAATTTAATACGCAAATGCACAAAAATTACACCACGTTGACATTGACACATAGTACACAGACGCAAAGACAAAGATGATAGGAACTTTATCGTGATGCTTCCGTTTCATCGAATTTCAAATCACAACGATTCTAAAGAAGTTTCACTTCAAAAAGCTATATGACTACTACTATACTGAAGTCTTGTTATGACTTACCAGGAATATCCTTCTTCCTCTCAATCCATACTCTTCGTAGCGTACGTAAGCCCAGGTAGTAGTGACAATGTATAGCTCGCAGGGTGTAGGCGTGAGGCACCTGACCGAAGTTCCCATGGCCATTACACATCGCCCCATTACGATAAACTATAATTTATTACCGTAACTAAACGTAAAGAGTCAATTATCTTATGAGGACTTGTGTGATCCAAATTATTATATAATTATTAACAGTATTATATGCAGTATCGTATTGATCATGGATAGGGCTGCCATCCGTCCGGGTTTCCCCGGATTTGTCCTAGTTTAGAGGGCGTCCGGGTAGCGTCCGGGCGGGGTTTTCAAAAAGCGTCCGGGTAAAACCCGGACACTCTGTGCCAGGAGCATTTTATAATTACTAGATGAACTAGCTGTTTAATTTAAAAAAATATAGAATCGGCGGTTTTTTAAGGTGTCCGGGAAAGAATCTCGATTTCACACCTGTGTCCGGAATTTTTGAAGAGATTGTCCGGCATCGGCAATATAAGTGATGGCAGGCCTAATCATGGATCTCAATGTAACAACAACTACAGTTTGACGTTATGACCTTATAACATAAGCAAAACTGTTTCGTAGAAGTTACTAGAAAGACAAACACGAGAAAATTCAGCAGAGCGAGCTGTGTAATATTATACAAAGAAAACTCTATTTTCATAGCTCCAAGCCGAGTTTTTCATAAACTTGTTTGTGTTGATATCTCTATTCTTTTGAAGTTATACTTCTTTTGGCGCGTTAGGGAAAAATGCTGAGAGTAATTTTTTACGATGCACGCGCACACCGTCACATAAAACCGACGCCCTGAAGTTAGCTAGTCAACATTTTAGTTTTTCAAAAAACTTAACTTCACGATAGTGATAACAATGGTTTTTACATATTACTTTGAGTACGTTTGTAGTATATGAGGTTAGTTGACGGTATGTATTATTTATGGTAATTTACTGTGATTATAAGTAATAAAAATGGTTTTTACATATTACTTTGAGTACGTTTGTAGAATTTGAGGTTAGTATGTATTATTTATTATTATATTTAAACAAACTTTATTTAACTAGATAAAAGTATAACTTCTTACGTGCGTACATAAGTACACACACACTTTTTTCAATACTTTTGTTTGTTGTGTTAAAACCACTCTTCTGTCAGTGAAGGCGGACTAGGTTGTCTGTTATAGTGTTTTTATTAGCTTGCGTGCAATCGTAAGGCTTTGTTTTCAGCACATGGAAGTTATTATTGGGTTTTTCTGTAAGTTCATTCTTAGTTGTAGTGCGAAGTGTAGCAATGTGTCCGGTAGATAAAGATTTAAAATAACAGGCGAAATTGGCGGGATCACATTTATTAAATACATAATAACTTGACACACCTCACACACGGCCGTCTGATCCCAAACTAGGCAGAGATTGTACTATGGGAACCAGACTGCTGATAAACATACTTACATATTACTAAATACATACATACCTACATACTCGTATCATAGATAAATTACACCAGATACAAAATGATCAACAAATGATCGTGTTTATCACACAACTATTTTTTCTGGGTGGGAATCGAACCCACGATCTCTGGCTCGTTATGATAACCTGATATTTATTAATATAACCTAAAAATATAAATCCCGCCAAAACGTAATCGACTCCGCCCTCATTTGTGCAATAAAATGCTTTAGCAAAAACTTCATTGACTAACAAAAACTGTTTACACAAATCCTATCATTAATTTTCAAAACTTTGTCGCGGAGATTCATTCAAGTCTCGAGATAGCCACCTGTGCTTAAAAAAAACTTAATTCGATTTTTTACTCTTGCTACACACAAACCATCCTACGGCCAATAAATTATCTATTCAGTGAATTTGTTAAAAGCGTAGGCGGGTTTTCTTAGATAATATAAAAATCCTTGTGTTTGTTGAGAGAATTAAAAAGATTATGTTCGTGGGTTAAAAAGTAAGGGTCGCACCTATAGCGATGGTGATGGTGGGAACTAGACGACAAAGAAATCAAATGATAAATATAGGATTTGGTAAACTTTTTATGGAATTATAAGCAGATAATGCAAAAATTATTAGAATGCAACGTGGACTATTTAGGAGGTAGCTGTTATTACGTCTGTTGTAGTTGACATCCAACATCTAGTCGTGCAGTCTGCATCCAACATCTAAGTTAGTGTATAAAGGTATCGAAAGACTGATAGTGAAATGAATACTTATAACATAACTTACGGAAATTAGGTACTAATTACGATATATTCAAGTATTCATTTCACTTCAGTTATCTTGAAATAGATTCATGTTTGTTTTAATGACTGAGGTAGTACTACGGCAAGTTCCTTTTTATATGTAATTTCCACAATATTTTGTTGAAATGGTAACAGCATTTTTTTTTAAATCACAGCTCTCGAGTAGGCCTTGAATAGTTGCGTTAGAGAAAAATGTTGTAGAAATAAAAAAAAATCATAGTGAAAAAATAATTCTATTTTCAAATGTGTATTACTCTAATTTAAATTTGAAATAGAAGGCAGTCAACATAAAAGAAACTCACGTTGCGCGCAATGACAACACCTCATTCAGCCAATTAAACAGTGTCCCAAGTGTAAAATATCTCAATTTCTAAGTAAAAAGCGTCCTGCTGAGTAAACGGACGTCCGAATTATACAAAATACACAACATCTTAATGTATTTAGGGCAAGATTTAAGTCATCGTGGGAACGTAGTTAATTTGTCGGTTGCGTTGACGCGAAATGGGTGCCGGGTAATTTATTATGTTACTTATTATTATACTTATGCGCTGCTCATAAAACAAATTAAAAATAAAACATAAGAATACAAAAACTGCATAGAAGCCTATTAGGAAAATGGTTAGATGACAAGCAAATAATTGAGGCCGATGGTGCCAAATAAAAGTCATTATTTTTTGGAGTAGTTAGTGCTATTTCCTTTATAGTGCTATTTCCCTATGAATAAATGATTACTAATGGTATCACTGAAAAACTTTTGCCACTAAGTACAGGGGTACACAAACATAATGATCGCTTTTTTTCTATTATAACTTATTTTTGAACCTTAATTTTTTCAAACTGTAATTTTTGAAAGCTCTTCAATCCGACAGCCCTTAGATATCGTAGTAATTATTTCTTCTAAAATCTATTTCTTAAAATTCTTTTATTGGCGCAAGTGTGCGAAGTTTTTACAAACATTTCTTTACTTGACTTATAAGTCAAAACATTTAACTTTACAATTTGTCCGTTGTATTATTTTCAACGTTCATTCTTGTATTCACGATGCCGGAAGTCCGCACTTCAATGTAGATAGTTTGTTTGCGCAAACTTTTTTCAAAAATAGATTTTGATTTGTATGAATGATTAATCGATTTTATAATACTTTTAGAGGCAATTTGTACTTCTTATGGTGTTTGATTGTGTTTCAGGGGGCCTAGGCGCATTCTGACGTTTCGTTAGAAACATCCATACCTACGTCAGGCATATTTTTGGGCACTATTTAATGCACTTTGTTATTAATATTACAACCAGTCATTCTAGGTTTTCTTTAAAAAATGCGACGGTTTTGTTTACATTAATTATTACCATCCATAATCTATTATAAAGCTGAAGAGTGTGTTTGGTTGAACACGCTAATCTCAGGAACTATTTTTTCGAATTCAAAAATTATTTTAGTGATGGATAGCCCATTTATCGAGGAAGGCTATAGGCTATACAACATCACGCTATGACCAATATGAGTGGAGCAGTGACCATAAACGCAGGTGAAACTGCGGGCAAAACGATATTTTTCCGTATTCTTCGAATCAACTAATAAAAACTTTGCCAATAGAACTATAAACATATTATTCTCTTAATGAACAGCAACTTAAAAATAATATTGATTTGTACAGAAACCAGATTTTAAATCTTTAGTATATCTTTTAATAGTTTTTAAAAACAAGCAAGTCTTATTTATGTATTTCAAATCCAACAAAAGCAGGCGGACAGTAGGATGTCCCAAAATCTCTTGAAGAAGAAATTACGGTTTATGGTTTATATAAAACAAATACAGGGAATTAGTCTATAACCCATGTATTATTATAACATATTTACACGATGATTTTTGAAACAAGATATAGTTGTTATATTTGTACAGGTATGGTGAGTTTTTAGATAAATATATGTAACGAATGAGTATTGAACGAATGGCATATCATGTATAATAAATGAAAGAAAGGTGTAGTCATATTGTTGTGTATAGCCGAAACGATTTTCATAGAGCGAGACAAAAATTCTTCACAAAATAAATTTTCATCGTGTAGAAACACGTTTTTAAATTGTAAATTATAAATTTTCATGACAATATTTTATGATAATTGAACCATGCTTCGGCACGTATGGGCTGGCTCGACCAGAGTCATACCACGGTCTCACAGAAAACCGGTAGAGCATTAACTTAGGATACTAGCGTAAGTTTTTTTTTTGTCGTTAAAAAGACAACTCCCGCATTAGGAATAATTCCTGTGTCGCGGGGGATTTTACAAACATACAAACAACGGACACAAAGAACACCCAGACTCGGGTGGGAATCGAACCCACGACCTTATGGCATAGCAGTCAGGGTCACTAACCACTAGGCCAACAGGCCAGCCAGTTTATGCTATAGAGGGAGCATGTGAAGTACCTATAGAAGGTTAGAAGCAAATGAAGGACTATTATCTTTACCTACCACTAAGAGAGACGTGTGGGTTTATGTACGTACCTCCCCGTAACAATATTATAACGTTGAATATCTCTGAAGATTTTGTATGCGCTAATCTAAATCTCGCTCCAATATCTGTTGGTGATAGATATCCTGTTTATATGGGGAGTTGTGGGATACGGCTAATATAATAATAAGAGAACAATTTAGAAAAACGGAATTAAATGTGTTCGAATGATTAGGTAATAGGCAGCCAGTTTTGTAAAAGTTTTATTTGTTCACAAACCAATTAATAAAGAAAAAAATTAAGAAGCGTGCACTAGACCAAGAAGGCGACGGACTTTATATGCTGTAAATATCGAAAAACTATACAAACAGGTTTACATTGACATATCGCTATACAAAATTGGACTATTCTCGACGATTGCGCCAATCGCCGACATCAGAGTTTCATGTCACCAATAAGAAAATATATTTTATTTACATTTGTATATTTTTTATGATTTGATGTTAAACATTACCCGACATCCAGAACTAGAGGTGCTACACGCTCATTGTCTTTCGATAGTCTCTGGTAACTTTACTTACGCGGGAAAACAAAACAACATGTCACTAACGCTTTGTCGCGTTCTTTTGTAGACTTTGAAAAATCCCGCACTCATACGGATCTCATATCCCAAAATCTTAATTTTGATTGTCATATGTAGATCTTTAAGTTTTGTCTGCTCTTGTCGATAAAAGCAAAAGCAAAAATTATAAATATGTTAAATCAGGGGTATAATAATAAAACTTAAACATAAAATTTATAAAATATATTCATTTCTTGTTTCATTGCATAAAATGTTCTAAAATATACACAAACGTAGGTATTATACTATATTATTTGAGAGGTTTATTAAGATGTACACCTCCATAGTTATTATTTACAAACGACAAAAATATTTGATACAAAAATACATTTCTATTATTAAATTTATTTATTTACATATTATTAATATTCCTATTACTGTTCTTGGGCTCACTGACATAATTTTTGTAACGGTTCGATCACCATTTTCTTTTCACTGTCAGAAAATTTTCAAACATTTTTCCATCTTGCGAATTTTCTCGAAGATTTTCTTTTCCTTGAACGTCAGTACCCGTAAAGGTAAGGAAAGCCAGCAACATGAGGCATTGCTGACAACGGCACGAAAACAGGCATCATTCTTTCAGCCTGAACGAAATGAGTCCTCGTGTGCTTCTTTAAATGATCCCGCCGACCAAATTTCTTTCCACAAGTCGAACAAGGAAATGGACGCACACCAGAATGAATTCTCTTATGTCTTGTAAGCTCTTCATTTCTTGTAAAAGTCTTGCCACAATTTTTCTCATCGCATTTGTAAGGCCTCTCCCCGGTATGTATTCTTATATGTCCTTTCAATTGTCCGTTATTTGAAAATCCAACTTGACAATGCGGACATTTATATTTCTTTGGCCTCTGTTTCCTGGCGTTTAATTTCGCTTCATTCTCTTGGTGGAGTATTCTTGCATATTCTAGCTCCATTGCGTATCCTTGTGCGAGAGATTCTAGAAGTAAAGGATCCGTCGGAGGTACTCCTAAAGCGTGAGCGATATCGGCACCTGGAAGATAGTCTGGCATAAATGTTGGGCTGTATGCTGATGGCAATGATGCAAGATGTGGGTAGCTTTGAGGGGTTGTGTTTACTTCTATGGGTTTTGCAGGCTTTTCTTTCTTTTCTGGTTCTTTTAGAAGTCTATCGCAGCATATTGTAAGTTTTTCAACTGGAGAATTCGTATCAATGATTGGTTTTACATCTTCATCAGCATCTACTGTAGTTGTAGATACTGTAGCATCTTGATAACTTGGGTCAGATTTTTTGAAGGTTCCACGAATTTTCCTCAAACGATTTTCTCTTCTGCTTTCATCTGTTAATCTTTTCTTTGTTTTAATTTCTGTATTATTATCACAGTTAGTTAGTCGATCAGTTTTGTTATCACTCACATCCCAAGGCCTGAAAAGCCTAGAGTACGTTTGCTCGGAAAACATTTCGGTCCACTCTGGTATCACACGCGATCAAAGTTAGACTGCGTCCCTTTTCATTTCAACAACTTTTATATATATTCCTTTGTCAATAAATTTTATAAAAGCCCCAAAAGTAGAGGGATCTGTTCTATTGAATGGACGAAAGAGACGAAATATTATTCAATTGTTGCACACTTGAGGTTAGTCTAACTTTTTTTTGAAAATGGCGTGCATGTTTTGGCGGTAACTCAGTCTTTTTGTTCGGATACATACGGATGAGTTTCGATTGTATTTTTAAGTGGTTCTTAGGACTTTTGTGTGGGTAAGTTTCTCATAGTGTCTGAGATAGGGGTGTGTATTGTTATTTATGTTGATTTTTGTTCATGTTCAGGGGGCGGGCCTGGGGGCCGAGCGTTACGCTCGAGTGGCCGCGACCCGCAGCTGCAATACCGTTTGTTTTAATGGTTTTTGCAATTGTTGCGGTTCCCAGTTTATTTAATATTATATACGGACGCATGTGTTATGTATGTATTCGTATTGTTGGGTTTATGGGAGAGTTGGTAGTATAATAGTATTGTCAATGAGAAATAGACAATATGGTTTTGTGGTTTTGTACTGACATCTGTGAATTCTCTCAAGTAATTAAGACAGTAATGTGAGACAACAAAATTGTCAAGTTTAATATTCATATTATTAAGATGGCTACCAAACTTTTAACTAAGTGTTGGTGCCACACCCAAAACATGTCTATTTGTTACTGAGGAAGTCTTACTCGTTACCAATCTAAACGGTCTACTTTTTTACATAGGGATGAAGACCAGAAAGAACTGCCCTATAGTGTTAAACTTGATTTGCTGTTTTGGATGCAGATTTAATAAAAGAGTTTTCTATAAACGCTATAAAAGCGAAAAAAGACACGCGACCATGTCTCGGCCTTAAGTTACTGTGCTCTGTTTTAATTAACCGTTTTAAAGAAAACGATACGGAAGCATGATCTCTTATTGACACTTTTAATAATTCGTAGTTTCATTAACGTGTACCCTTTTCTTCTTGTGCGTGTGGAAACCCCCTCGGGCCCCACCAAAAACCCAACCGGGGTTTTTGGTGGGGCGGTGTGTCGGAATCGAACCGACTAAAACCACACGGTGTGCCGTACTGCGCCTTAGATAGGAGGGATCCGGGAACAGCTTTTATTAGTGTTAACCTTCAACAATGTACTTTTCATTTTATCAAAACATAATATACCTAGTACATATTTACAGTCTAAAAAAGCTAGGAACTACAATCAAAACACTCTCTAGTAACATAGCGGAAAAGATGCTTTAATGTTCAACATTGTAAGTAGAACAAGTGCGAGTCTGACTCGCGCACCGAGAAAACAATTATCTGATATGATAATAAATTAACGACTTTAGGATTGTTTCTTTACTTCTGAAAGACCTAACTTCTAACCAAATTTTATGGTTCTACATCAATGGGAAGTACCCTATAGGTTTTGATTTACTTGCGAAATTTTCAAAATTTCCTGAGAAAAATTTCTTGATAGACAGACAAACGGACAACAAAGTGATCATATAAAGGTTATTTTTCCTTTTGACGAACAGAACCCAAAATTAAGCTAGTACAGGGAATAGCATAAATAAGTAATAATTTCTTGTAGGCACTGTTCAGGTTTTAGAATATTTATACATACTATAAAAGTAAGACAATTTAATTTAAAAAACAAGGACCTTTGTGCATTGTGACCTGTGTGACTGCAACCTTTGCAGTCGCAGGTTTGATTCCCGTTCTGTGCAATTATTTGTATATGAGTATTTGCATTGGTCCGGGTGTTTCTGTATGATGTGTAGGTACATATTTACAAAAAAAAAAAGTGTCTAAGTATGTGCATGTTCTAAAACATTAAAAATAAAAAAAAACTGTCAGTCGTAGGACTGCACATCAGAAAACAAAACTGACATATCTGTCATCTGAGCGTGGCGGTCACGCGAATTTAGTGCTTTTTCCTCATACCAAAAGTGCCCAACGTGCCTAAAGAAGTTTTCACTTCAAAACTTAGATTGTAACACAATAACATCTTATCTGTAGCTATATTTTACCAATCAATAATAAATAGATTTGAATCTGAGCAATTTCCTGATTTTATAAACTGTCATCGCAACCACAAAATGGATGGACGGCATCAATCTAAACAAATCAAGTTACCTATTCATATACAATAAGTCTTGATTGCGTAGCTTTTGGTGTATTTTAGGAGAATATCCGAACGTATTTCGGAATTGGCGAGATCTGTCAAAATTGGCGCGTATGATCGATCGGCGCTCGTATTTTTATTAGATTCTACAAAATTGTATTTGTTTAAAAAGATTCGCTTTTTATGCTTGTTTTTATTTATTCCTATTCGTGAGAATATTTGCAAGTGTTCAACGTTCAAGACTGTTATGAGTTCAAGTAGCCAAGACGTTTCCAAAAGCGTTACGAAAGAAAATGGATTTACTAACTTTTAAATTCTCGTTTTCGCGATGAAATAAAAAATAGTTTGGTAAAACTAAAAACACTATTTGATGGCGAACCGAATTAAAAGTAAAACAAATAATTCCACTATCGACCTCCTGGCTTCATCATCAGACCATTGCGGCATCATTATCAAATTTCTAAGAGGCCAAGATATCCTTGTTTTTTAAACGCAATTTTTATGAATATTTTTATTTAACAGGAAAAAAAAGTAGAGTTTTCTGCTGGACTGCTGGTGACATCGCCACAACTCCATGAGAGATAAGTTCAGCACTTCACGAGTGATGTCACTGGCGTTGAGAGATTCCATAAAAACGCTCGATAAAAAAAACTTCAACTGAATTTGCCTCGAGTTTGTATCAAAATGATTACGTTCGTTACTACAAAGAGGCTGATCCGTCAAGATTTTGACAAGATACGTTTCTTATTTCAACCGAATTCCTGTTATTTTGATACTCTGTTATGTCGTGCCTTTAAGTTTGCATGATGGATGCGCCGTTGTGCCCACAAAACTTGACTGGAGGAGCCGTTGCTTAAGTTATTGTCAAGAGGGTGGTTTGACATAGCCTTAGAAATACGGCCATATATCTGTTTTTTCAGTAATTTATAAAGGTTGCTCTTCTCTTCGTAAAAAAGTGCAAATTTCCTATGAATTTCCTTTTACAATGTGAATTTTTGAGCCGAAATTATGTTTTACACTAGCCATGTTTCAAAAACTCATATTCTACAATATTTACAGATTAAATTGCTAAGATTTACATACCTACTTATATTTTGGACATAAAACACGCTTTTAGATGAGATGACTCGTCTGCTCGTTTGCCCTCTATACCATAAGACCCTTCATTGAAGACCATTTAAAAGTGCTAAATATCGTGTATCGTAAAAAATGTGTAAAGATGTTTGACAACTCAATTTAGTCGCCATGTTGGACGTAATACTATTACATCGGCACATCTTTAATCAGTTTCATTAATATAATTATAGATAAGCGTTCTGGCTAAATATTGCGAATCACTCAAACTTAGAATTAAATATGAATATTAGCAAATATCTGAAGAATTCAATAATAACTACCATTTAACCTACATATTTCATGAAGCGTATCAATGAATGAAGACTATGAATGACAATCGAATTGTACAATTCATTCGCCTACATTTTTAGTCGATTCATAAATCTTTAACTTATAATACTAAATGGACTTCGTGGTTTACCTTAATGTCTTTATAAAAATCGAATAAATCTCTATAAGAATACTTTAGTATTATCCTCTTAGACGATTTCTAGAGAAGCGTGACAACTTCATATCGATTTTTTTCTAGTGATGGGATAGTTTTTTGGTGGCCTCATTGTGGGCAATTACTACGGGTGTCATAAAATGGTGCAAGTTTCATGAATGACGCGCGAAATGCTTATAGGTGTAAATGGGGTGTTCAAAAAATGAATGAATGAATTTTTTAAAACATTTATGAGGTTTTGTGAAAACTTATAATAACCACTCCTAGGAAGCTTTTAACTGCAATTTTAGTAGTAATGTATAGCATACAGTTTTTTGAAAATTATGTGTACATGGCTATATACATTTTATTTGACTCGGTCTGCCTCTCCTTTGCCCGGGTGGAACCATTAAAAAGTTAAAGAGTTTTTCAAATAAGTAGGTACAGTTGTAACAAATATTACCTCCGAATACACAAATTCACAAAGTTCACACACAATAGTTATTATAGATGTTAGAGGTATTGAATATTTATCGTTATATTGTTATTTATACCGCTAATGTGGCAAGCACGACCACCAGCGGTGGAATTACACAATGCCGCCAGTAGGCTATTAAATGCCGCCCATGGGCACCTGCAACTCAAGAGTCACAAGTGCGTTGCCGGACTTTAAGGTGGGAGTAGAGGAAGGGGGAGGAAGAGGGGGAGATGGGGAAAAGGAAGGATTAGGGCTTCCGGTAACCTCACTCACTCGGCGGAGGAGGTGGAGAACGAGCTCAGGGAGATGGGCTACGACCCCGAATACGTACGAAACATTCGGGGTCGAGGCGACCGACCGGGGTGCATTCTCCTCGCCATCCTCAAGAGGACGCCAAACATTACACCGGGGATATACGACATCGACGAGATGCTCGGAATCCCCGGTGTCAAGATTGAAGCCTGGCGCGGCAAGAAGAGGCCTGCGCAGTGCCACCGCTGCCAACTTTTCAGGCACAGCAGCCACAACTGCCACCGCAAGATGGCTTGCGTCAGATGCGGCGGTGAGCACCCCGCGGCAAGCTGCCCGCGCCCGCTTGAGGAGCCGGCAACCTGCGCGAACTGCGGGGGGGAACACCCCGCAAACAACACACACTGCCCCGCCTTCCAGAGGGAACTTAGGAACCGGAAGGCGGGCACGGTCGCCATCACCGGCGAGCCGCGCCAAGGGCCGGCACCGGTGAAATCACAGCCCACGGGAGAGACACAGGGGGCGTCGCTCATGGCGGAAGCGAACGCCCCCCCTCAACGCGGTACGACCACCTCTTCCAAAAGAGGGCGGAGGAAGAGGGGCAAGAGGGGCAAGAGGCCAGACCCTGCCCGGAAAATAGAAGCCGACCTTGCCACGGAGAAGCCGTCTGCTAGCCAGCCGGTCGCCGCCCCAGTTGTCTTCGCTGAACCAACGGGGAAGAAGGCGAAGGAAACCACAACAACATACACCCGTAACATCAAGCAGACGGCTGCTCCGACAAAGGAGACAAAGGAGAGTGACAAAACCACTCTCCTAGCCGCTATCAACATATTACAAAAAATAGCAACCGCTGTGCAAGAGAAGCAGAGCACCGACAGCGTTCTGGACCTCGTCCTCAAGGGTGTCGCTGAGTTAATTACACAGCTCAGCCATGGATAGGAGGCCCTTAAGGATCCTACACTGGAACGCCCGCGGCCTGACACGCAAGGTCGCGCTCCTCCGCCTTCTACTGCAGGAACAGGACATTGACGTGGCGCTGATAAGCGAGACGCTCCTGGGACCTGCAGACAAAATCAAATTCCCAGGATACCTCGTTTATCGGAGGGACGAGATATCGCAGCAACACGGCCGCTACCGTGGTCTGGCAGTACTGATCAGACGGAGAGTCGTACACCAGCCACTACCGGAGGCCTCCTTCAACACCGTTTACACGCTGGGTGTTGAGTTACACCTGGGCGGCGCGCAGCTACAACTGTACGCCGCCTACAAGCCGCCAAACTCAAGACCGGACTTCACGGACGTGCACGCCCTCCTAGAGGCGCCGCACCCCGTCATTATAGCTGGAGACCTGAACGCCAAGCACCCAGCGTGGAACGCCACCAAAGCAAACGATGCTGGTGTGCGACTACACAACGACGCCGAAGCCCGGGGGTACAGTGTCGCCGGCCCGGAGGTCCCTACACATTACCCGGACCGGCGCGACCTCGCCCCTGACGTGCTGGACATTCTCGTCCACAACGGAAACGTCAGATGCCAGATCACACAGCAGGTGCTCGACGACGAAGTACAATCGGACCATCAACCGGTACTCGTCGTCCTACAGGAGCTACCGACGCGGAGCGTCCCTCCCGCGCCACGTCACGTATATGATTGGAACACCTTTACAGGAACGCTGGAGACCGCCACACCATCTCGGCCAGTCAGCTCCGCAGCCGACGTAGAGAGACTGGCAGCCGAGCTCACAGACAGCATCAGAGGTGCCCTTGATTCGGCTAAGAAGACCACCCCGCAGACCCAGGGGCGTTTGCCGCCCCTGCCGGCACACCTTAAAACACTAATAGCCGACAAGCGGCGCCTCCGAAGACAGTGGCAGAGCTCGCGCTGCCCCACGATGAAGACCCAACTAAACCGGCTTGCGGAGAGAGTGAAAGCTGAGATGAGCGCTCACACCACCGAGAGCTGGGTGAGACATATCGAGGACATCGACCACGACTGGCCCTCGATACACCGCCTTTGCCGCCGCCTTACAAACACCCCAGCTCCGGTGCGTCCACTACTGCACGCAGACGGGGCACCTAGGTATCGAGCAGCAGACCGCGCCGAGATCTTCGCCGAACACCTCGAACGCCAGTTCAGACCGAACCCAACTGCTGAAGTGGAACACACCGCAGCAGTCGAGCAACACCTTCGAGAGTACTTCACCACGCCGATAGCTCCCGAAGAAGACCAAATTTTCTTTTCCCCGGCTATGGTCAGATCCGCCATCCGCCGAACCAAGCAGGGAAAGGCCCCGGGCGCGGACGGCATCACGAATACAGCGCTGCGCCGCCTGCCGCACAAGACAGTGGCAGCGCTGGCGCGCCTGTACAGTGGCATTCTGCGCACGGGTCATTTCCCAGACACGTGGAAGGAGGGACGCGTGATTATGCTACCTAAGCCGGGAAAGAACGTGCTGAAGCCGGAGAGCTATCGGCCGATCACCCTGCTGCCCACAACCTCGAAGGTGTTCGAACAGCTCCTGCTGCGACACCTGACACCGCACATTACGCCCAGACCTGAGCAGTTCGGGTTCCGGTCTGAGCACAGCACGACCCTACAGCTATCGAGGGTACTGCACGGGATCACGGCGGCGCGGAACAAGCGCGAACACGCCGTCGCAGTATTCCTCGATATGGAGAAGGCGTTCGACCGTGTTTGGCACGCCGGTCTGCTCTACAAGCTGTCGACGTCGCCGACGCCCCGGCGTGTAGTAGAAGTGGTCTCCACGTTCCTGGAACACCGGACTTTCCGAGTGGTGGTGGAAGGGGAGCTGTCCTCTGTCCGCACCGTGGCAGCCGGAGTTCCCCAAGGAAGCTGCCTATCGCCTGTGTTGTACTCGCGGTACACCGACGACATCCCCGTTGCCGAAGGGACGGAGCTAGCGCTGTACGCGGACGACGCGGCGTACACCTCCGTCAGCATGAGCCTGCAACACGCCGCGTTGAAGATGCAGCGCTCCCTGGACCTCCTCCCTCATTGGTTGTCGCAGTGGCGACTCTCGGTGAACGTAGGTAAGACACAGGCGATACCCATAACCTCTGCAAAGAGGTTACCACCACCACTCCTACTCCACGGACAGGACATTCCGTGGAGGTCAACAGCAAAGTACCTGGGGGTCACGATTGACCGCCGCCTTACAATGAAGCCGCACGTCCGCAACACAGTCGCGCGAGTTAGGGCAACGCGCGCCCTGCTGCGTCCAGTGCTCGAATCCCGCCTCCCACTCCGAGCCAAGCTGGGTGTGTACAAACTCTATGTGCGCACCCAGCTCACCTGCGCCGCTCCCTCTTGGTACGTCCTCACCAGCGAGACGAGCCGCCGACAACTGCGCGCGCAGCAATCCCTTGCGCTGCGCGATGTCGTGCAGGCCCCTCGCTACGTGAGGAATGACGTTATCGAGAGGGACCTGAAGATAGAGAGCCTGGACGCACACATACGCCGTCTCGCCACCACACTCTTCGAGCGTGCCGATGCCTCTACCTGGGGGCACATCCGGGGCTTGGCACCGTGGCACGCTCGACCACCCGACACCAAGAAGTTACCGCGCGACTTAGTTGCGGATCAAGAAGTTGCGAGACAGGAAGGCGGCCCCCCGGGTACTGCAATCCTACCCCACTCAGCCTCTTAGGCTCCGCTTCGCCGCAGAGGCAGCCCTAACAGGCGGCCCGAGCGGCGTCGCGGAGCGTCTCTTTTGACTTTTTATGTTCCCAGCTCCTGTTGCTGCGGCCCCCCTCTGCCTGCGAGCACCTACGCCTACTTAGCCCAAGTAGGCGCACCGTGCGCGGGCGCGGGCGACCGCCGCAACAAGAGCCTCAAATCTCCACAGACCGGCGCTGCGGTGTGGAGGTCACCGGACTGGACACCAGGGGGTCGCACGTAAGTCGCCGCCTGTGTCGCTGGTCGTCCGGAGCTGGACCTCCCCAGGTACCGCCTGGGGTCTCATCTGGCTCGGGCTGACCGCCTAGGCGGCGCGAAGACTGTGACCCCCCCCCCCCCGTACATCAGACCAAGATAAGTCACCACCAGGACCTGCCTCTATTCAGGGGCAGCGGAACAGACACCGCTGGCAGGGGGCCACCGCCCCGATCCAGCCTCCACGCGCCCTATACAGGGCGTTGTGACGACTACGATTGACTCACTCGGCGAAATACAATGCAAGCATTGCTAACTGCCGGTTTTCTGTGAGGCCGTGGTATCACTCCGGTCGAGGCGGCCCATACGTGCCGAAGCATGGCCCATACGTGCCGAAGCATGGCCCACTGTAAAAACTGTTCTAAAAGCGCAGGACTACGAATTCAAGCACCCTGTTTATCACTATTAGCAAGCTTGTGTGGTCCCACATCTATAGCAAAGCTTGATAATCGGCGCACAAAACAAAAAGTGCCATAAATTCACCCGCCACCATTGTCACTAGAGATGTCCATTCATTTCGCCGTAGACGGTAAGACGCCTCGGTGTGTTCACTACTCTATTTTCATGTTTACGATTTAGTTGTTATTTCGATAATAGGAATAATAAACACGTATGTAGGTACTAAAGATTTGATGGAAGAAAGAATCCTCATAAAATGTCATTAACGTCCTTTATCAATTTCATAAAAAAAATTGATCATAATAGTGTCACTTACCGCACTTATTTCAACTATAACTCATCATCCTCCTCGCATTTTCCCAAATAAGTTAAGTCGGCTTTCAGTCTAATTATGATACGGCCGAAATTTGATATTTTACGTGAAGCGACTGCCATCAGACCTCCACGACCCAAGTACTAGGCGATATCGAAGTTCTGTAGTTAGGCCAGGTTGTCGGACTATTTAGGGCTCCAACTACCCGTAACGAATGCTACAGATGTTTGTATGGCACCCGGGACCGACGGTTTAACGTGCTCTCCGAAGCACGGAGGGTTCTCAATGTGTTAAGAATGGTCACCCATTCTAGGCTGACCTGGTATTACTTAACTTTGTAATATGCTAACACTAAGCCACTTAGCCACGAACCTCAACTATAGCTAAGAATAATATATGCTATAGCTCGGAATACGAATAAAAAACATAATACTCGTAATTGGCCAAGCTGGAATTTAATATGTTAAGATTATTATTATTATACTTATCACATCACAGGACATCACTATCAATGCTTATCACATCACTATCTTCATAGGATTAATCGACGGTGATAGTGTCCCACATTCAAAACATAAAACAATGGTATCTAATAAAACATTTCAATCTATTTATAATGTAATATTTACAATTGAAATAAGTCATACTTTCAGATTCAGATTCATTTTTTGCGGAACATAAACAATAATGTGCATTACAGGTGTTAGAAAAACGCATAGTTATTATGTTCTACCAATGGGCATGCAATATAGAGTACCTAAATATGTCAATTGTGTGTATGTCTTTCTTGTACCTTTGCTCAAATTAATAAAACATAACACATATTTGTACAAATAACATAAAAATACGAACAACACATAGCATGGTCGCCTACTGGTAGCGGTCCCAGAAGGCTGGCAGCATTGCCACGTTCACTCTGTGCAAGAAAAACGCTGGCCTTCTGGTCACAAGAAGTGTCGATCTAATAATTTTTTTTTTTTATATAATGCCGTTCTTATAAATTCAACACAATAGATCCGGTCTTCAGCTTTGAGGTTAAATGTGTGCAACGCGCGCTTTAATTCCTCCTGAATTAAAATGTTTGTCCGTTGTTAATAATAAAATAAAAAAGTTGCTAATAAACTATAAAGCGAAACAATATACCTACCCTATGTCACTGTCACAACTGAGACGAAATATGACGAAATTCGCCAAACGGTTTAGGATGAAAGGCGTGCTATACAAAAGTACATACAAACATACAAATGCTAGAAAAACATTATACTCCTTCGGGAGTCTTGTAAAATTTACAACCTTTTTAAAATGCTGCAAGAGTTTAAGCTGTTTATTAGCTTGAGGTATTCAAGTTAGTTCAAACCACAATATCAATCAGTTAGCCTACAGTAATTCATTGCTGGACACAAGCCTTTCCCAATCCGGTCCCGATCCTCCGCATTCCGCACCCAGTTTATACCTACCTACCTTCTTCAGCTCGTCGGTCCACCTGGCTGGAGCTACAATATATTATGATGTTATTAAAGCAAGCCATTATCATAATCTCGGCCATGGAACGTCCACTGCTGATCCTAGGTCTCTTCTAAAGATTTGTTGATGAAACAGCGACCTACCGTTAGCCATTGGAGGAAGGCCTAGGACCACTTTTTGTGGAATTAAAGTAAAACATACACAAACAGTTCAGTAGGTACTTTTTTGCTCCATTGTTTGTCAATCGGGTTTTTGTCTTTTGTTTAGAAGCTATTGACGAGTTTAACAAGCTTTCAAAATGTTCTGTTTGCTCATTATGATATCAATATTAACCAAAAAAAATTAAAAGGTTTTTTTTTTATAAAATATTAGTTCCAAATCTAATCTCTTCACAGTTATCTAACTCTCTAAACAACAAATCCGATTGCTTTCCAACTGATACCATTTTATATTTTTAATTCCCCTTGCTAACCACAACAAGATGTCATCGGGACCCCATTTGATTTAAACGGAGGGTCATTGGGGAGGAGCCTCGACCCCACTAGGCTCAGGGGAACTTATGGTAGAATGGGGTTATATATGTTACTATTATTATTTATTTTAACTTTTAATTTGTAACATTTTGGGCTTTGGAGTGACATCGTTTGTGCAACTACTTTCTTTTTTACGTCCAACGTTCTTTCAAAGATTTTAATAATTTGTAAAATTAGACAAATAATAAGTTGCTATATACTACGATACTATATTTATTCAGATACTAGCAGCGCCTCGCGGTTTCACCAGCGTAAGTCCCGATCCCGTGGATATATCGGGATAAAAAGTAGCCTATATGTTAATCCAGGTCTCCAGCCATCTACATACCAAGTTTCATCGCAGTCGGTTACGTAGTTTTGGGGTAAAAGAGTAACAAACATCCATACATACATATATCCATACATCTTCACACACTTTTACGTCTATAATATTAGTAGGATGTACCTATCTTAGATATTCGTTTTATTGTCCCTCATCTTACTTAGATTGCAGAAAAAAGTATACCTACACATACCTACTTAAGTGTTGTAAAGAAACGAGCAGACGGGTCACCTGATGGTAAATGACTACCGCCGCCCATGGACACCTGCAAGTCAAGTAACGTTCCACAGATTGATTGTGCGAGACAAAATGTTTCTAGAGAACCGCATTAGCGGAGTGCCAATTATATTATCTAATTGCTGGGGATAATTACGTGTTGAAAAAATGACAGGACTGCAGTGTGTCCGAATTATTTTAATTAATAATCATAACTTGACACACCTCAAACATGGCCATCTGATACCAAACTAGGCAGAGCCTGTACTATGGTAACCAGACTGCTGATACACATACTTATATATTACTAAATACATACATATTATAGACAAATTACACCCAGACACAGAACAAGTGATCATGCTCATCACACAATTATTTGTCCTAAGTGGGAATCGAACCCACGACCTCTGGCTCAGCAGTCAGGGTCACTACCCACTAGACCAACAGGCCCCCCAATTATTTGAGTACTAACTATATTGGAGCTATGAGAGCACGCAATTAACTTCATTGCTTACAGGCAAAATAGAAATTGATCGCAATATTCGCTCGTACAAAGCGGTAGCGCTGATAAGTTTTCGCTAGACTGTCTTGACTGACTGACCACCAACAGCTTTAAAAAAGACACACAATTTAAGAAATTCTTACAAAGCCACAGTTTATTGGGGAATTTAAATATTATGATTAAGATGTTTAAAGGATGAGCATGATCATTTGTTCTGTGTCAGGGTGTAATTTATCTATAATGTATGTATTTAGAAATATATAAGTATGTTTATCAGCAGTTTGGTCACCGTAGTACAGGCTCTGCCTGGTTTGGAATCAGATGGCCGTGTTTGAGGTGTGTCAAGTTATTATAAGACCGTTTATTGGTAGGTATAGGGTAAAGGAAGGTATATTGGTGATATAATTAATTTTGTGATATCTCTTTCTTCTATATCTTTTAGGAAGAATACGACACGGATACCTATACAAGCACATACAAGAAACAGCGCTAGTACATGAGTTGACAGGTATAAATTACGCACTGTAGTACACACAAACAAACTTTTTTCTTGATATCACCTAATTATATATATCACTAATACCCCTTCCTTTACCATATATCATGAAAATTTAAAAGTAATTATTACTTACATAATTTACTGAATTATAAAATACTTAGTCGCGGACCTGTTAAACTAACAAGATAATTTCTAACCTCAAAGTTTAAAATGATACATCTCAATTTGACATGTAGTCAGTTTAAAACGAGCAAATAACGGGTTGATTGATCGATTGATTGGTAGTTATGACATTAACGTCTAACAACACAGGGCAAGGGACAGCATTTGTACTAATCGTTCCGTTTAATCTATATAAGTATGATCAAACTTCCAATTGACCATACTCGTATAGATTTCATGGGCGATTTTTAATAACGACTAATATCCTATCTACTTCTACCAGGTCACTCTAAGATATCCCAAATTTAAATTAATTTACAGTAGAACCTCTGTAAGTCAAATCTTGATACGTCGATAACCTCCACAACTCGAAAAAAATATTTATACTTAAAAGAGGCGGCTAAGGTCGGCCGGGGCTCTCGTGGATCTCCCTCCTAGTATACCCGGGTCGCTTGCAATAGAGCCATTTGTGACGGAACATCGTGTGGTTTTAGTCGATTCGATTCCGAAATACCACTTCACCGGTAGGCCCGGTTTCCAGACGATAAAAAAGGTAATACCTAATATAATAAGGATTTAAGATTTTTTATATGCATTGGTAAGCGCTTACCATCAGGCTAGTCGTCTGGGTGTATCATAAGTCCTCCAACCTCTTAATTAAAACAAAACCGTAGGTACTAGGGATATTTAGTGTTCTGACCTGGTACTCTTCGAATTTAGCTAAGAATAAAAACTTTAGCTTTCTGAATTTCTGCTTAAACAAACTTTAATTATTCCAAATATCACATTCCTTCCTGCACTAAATTAGCTTAAAACGGGGTACAATGAATTCTCTTTGCGTATTAATATATAGATGTCCAAACAATAAACTTAGTATACTACGTTAGTATACTAAGTTTATGGTCGAAACGGTCATTCGTCAGGCGTAGTCCTTGCATGACGACCCGAGAAGTTTCGGCTGCCTGTCAAATATTCACTTTTCGTCGAGTCTCCGGGTGTAGAACGAGTGCCTAGAAACTGCCCAGCGTTTCTTTATCTTCAATCTCAAAATATTCAACATCGTGACTTTAATAGGCAATCCCCCGTACGTTGATATTTAGGTTAATAAAAAACAAGTTTAAAATCAAAATCTGAATCTGTTCAGTAATATTTTTCTTTTCATTCATTTGCGTTGACGTTACAGCGCAGTGTACGGGAAATGTCGGCAGTCTCAGATGTGTTTAATACTCCAATATCTTTATGTGCATTGTGTTTATTTGTTTGTTTGTCGGCTTACACTTAACAGATGGAGCAAACCGACCATGAAAGGGATTGACGGAGGTTGTTGCACTGAATTTTGTGACAGCTTGGTGTGAAAGAGATAGGTAATGTGGAACATGGTTTCGCAAAAGTTTATTTATTGGTGTATATATAATTATATTATTGTAATTATACACTTATATTATTGTAGCTGGTTCCTTAAAACACGAATAAACATACATACATATTTGGGAAAATACCCGCCACTTACATTATATGTATGTATAATCTAAGGCCTGCAACTTCTTACAGCCGAATGCAGCACCACCACGTCACACCCACACCACTTGAAGACTTGAACTGACATACATTGAATTTAATTTAACCTTGCATGTTCCAAGATTTTCTAAATAAAAATATTTTTGCATAACAAATTTAAACAATCTTAATTCAAAAATGAAAATGATTTTAAATCTAATAATATAATTACTGTTGGGCGCTGTGTATTTCAGTTAAGCACGGAGACCTCAAGTAATTTATTTTTTAAGAATTTTTGAAGTTATACTTCTTTGGCGCGTTATGGAAAAATGATGAGAGTAAATTATTACGATGCGCGCGCACACCGTCACGAAAAACGGACATCCTGAAGTTAGCTAGTCAACATTTAAGTTTTTCAAAAAAAGTTACCAACTTCACGGAAGTGATAAAAATGGTTTTTACATATTACTTTGAGTACGTTTGTAGAATTTGAGGTTAGTTGACGGTATGTATTATTATTATTATGATATTTAAATAAACTTTATTTAACTGGATAAAAGTATAACTTCTTACGTGCGTACATAAGTACATACACACTTTTTTTTTATCACCTGAAGTACGCCACTACAGTATAATAACGATCGCAACATTTTTGTTGATATTATAAACTATACATATTATCACTAGGTATATTTCAAACGTATACTGATGACAGTGAACTAATATATCGGACAACTTTTGACGTCGTTAGCCCTAATGTGCTAACCAGACTACTGATAAACATACTTAGAAGAAACATATTAAATACATGCATATCACTACATATTATAAAACAAAGCCCTCCGCCGCCTCTGTCTGTCTGTTTGCTCGCGATAAACTAAAAAACCACTGAACGGATTTTCATGCGGTTTTCACTAATAGACAGAGTGATTCATGAGGAAGGTTTAGGTGTATAATTTGTTAAGATTTTGTGTAAATTGATTGAAATATGGTGATGATTGTTGAAGATGTCTCTGCTACCCGTGCGAAGCTGGGGCTGGTTGCTTGTGCTTAATAAATGTATCAGAAAATGAAATAGCATATGAGAAATGTTTTGAATAATTTTGTCATCGATCTGTATGAAACTGAATTAAAATTAATCTATATTTCGAAAATGCATCAGAATATGAAAAAAAAAAAATAATTGCGCGGATCTGTGAAATTGCGTTAAAAGCATAAACTTTTACGTTAGTTTATTAAGTTTATGGTTAAAAGTTGTCTATATTATCAACAAATAGTAATTTTAGGCCTCCAAATGTGTGCCTATTAAGAAGTAATTAGGTTTCTATCACAATAACATCAATGATTACATAATTTCTTAAAGTCAAATCAGTTTTGTGATTGTATCTTTAAAATAAACTGAATTGAACAATATAATTTCCACAACACTGCCTGCGTCTCACACCTGACCATCTGTAAAAGCCAAACAAAAATTCGCCACATCAAGCCTGCCGACATCTTTTAATCTAATTTACAATCATCTTTGAAGTGTCACAGATAATATAATTGTCACTCCATTCAATGACATTTGTAGGCGGGGCGCGGTGACTTTGTTACGGCGGCATTTCGTATCTTAAGGTTTGTCGGCATAATCGTCACTCAATACTCAATTCTATTATCGTGTGACGTATGTGTTTGTAAAGTGGAAATGCTCTTTATTCCATGCATGTTTAACTGCTTTCAAACACACCGACTTCGGCGAGATGAAATGGATACGGTTTGCGAAATGTTTTGAGTAAATTGATGTCAACCAATTTTTTTTTTGTTGTTATTGAGATGTTTTGGTGTTAAACCTGTTTTGTTGTTTTGGGGCTATGAATAAATATCTTAGCTACCATTAGGTATCTACTGTTGTCTTTTCTTCGTACTTCTACAAAATGAAATAGATATTTTTTAATATTCTTAGTATTTTATTTAAATATCGCAGTTTTTAAGCATCACATTTTAATCGGTGTTAACGTTTTTTCCTGTCCTTATACGGACAGGAAAAAACCACCTACCTACTCTTATATTCTTCTTGTCCTATTCCTTACTAGAGCCGGGTTTTATAATCAATTTTCCAATTTTATGCTCTCTAGGATAGATAGCTTTAGACTTATGTCCAAGGTTGTTTGGTTTTGGATATTTTCGAAAGCAGGTACTAATTTTTATGTTCTTAACTTTTTAATCAGATTTCACGTACGGGTTGTTTTTATCATAGGCACTATGAATAAGCCGATAAGATATTCATTCCTGATTTTGACTAGACATGTAACACTATCAGACCATCGAGCATTTTCATTTCCGTTCACTCATAATTGGGCACTGAATGGAAAGACCGAGTTTTCATTTTCGTTGTCAAGTTATTTGTTAACCAACTAGAAAAGGAGGAGTTTCTCAATTCGACTGTTTTTGTGTGTGCATATTCCGCGATATCTTCGCCATTTGTAAACCAATTTCAATAATTCGTTTTTAATTTAATACTCAAGGTTGGTCCCATTTAAATTTAAAGAAAATATTCCAGCTCTAAGCGTGGAAAAGTAGGGGATTAGAATATAGCTTATTACAATTTATCATGATTTAGACTTTAGGCATTGAAGTCGGTGACACTATTTTAAAAAGTTGATTATTCTGACTATATAGCTGTACATACGAGTAGTATTATCAGGTTCCCTGTCCCCATACAATATAGAAATTGACTATGTACTCCTTACGTCCCCATACTAAAAATGACATGTATCAACAGAAATAAACAAACAAATTAACCTCTAATTTTGTTCACAGATGATTCATGAACTTGTCAGTGTTGCTACAAAGAGTGTCATGTGAATCAGATGTGATTCATCGGATCAATTGTTTCTATTAGTGGTTATTCC
This sequence comes from Euplagia quadripunctaria, assembly GCA_963859945.1. Taxonomy (NCBI): domain Eukaryota; kingdom Metazoa; phylum Arthropoda; class Insecta; order Lepidoptera; family Erebidae; genus Euplagia; species Euplagia quadripunctaria. The sequence continues at coordinate 3,318,455 of OY982582.1, forward strand.
AGAGAGTCCAACTTTAGCAGTTTAGCCAACAGCTGGTGATGTTGTTGTTGTGATGCTAATTCAATTTCTTTCTTATTTCTTCTTTGAGCTGGGATAATATTTTAGGTAGTAAGAATATGAATTCCCTAAAGTGTTGAGCTCCTGTTACTATTTGTTATTTTTTTCTTTATCTCCTATGTTGAGTAGATCATTTCTAACCTAGAATCTAGAAGTCCGATGAGCGTTATTATCGATGTTCTCGTTTGTCCATGTGGCCCACAGATAAAGTTCTACCGAATTAAAGCTTGATTAGACTGGCACGCACTAGGATCTGTTCTGGTTGAAATTAGGTTTTAAATTAAGGCTTAGTATAGTTTGCTTATTAATTTACTTACAATCAGCACCGGAGATAGAAATAGAACATTTAGTATGTACAATAGTTTAACTTTCTTTTTGCTGAGTAAAGCTTTACGAAAATGATCGTAGCAGATACCAGGAGAAGAGGGTTTTTAAGGCAAATAATTTAAATGTGCTCGTACAGATAAACTAAAAATATTTTCGTCGAAAACTTATTACAAAATTTTATTCACAATCTAAACTTTTCCCCTAAAGTCAATCAAGAACGTTATCCCCTCAATGTGGTCAGCCCTCGTCACAAACCCATAGCGAATTTACGCGCCACTTCACTGCCTCTATAGCGGATACAAATCATTTGTTATCTGTTATATACATTATATTATATGTGCGGCTGAATGCGCGGCGCCTTTGCTTTCAAATGCGCAGATGGAATTAAGAACTTTATGACATTTGTTTTTTTTTTTGCAAAAGTCATTTATTTCGTGAGACATACGAGAGTAGAGTAGAGTAAGTAAAACGATATTCATTGGTAAGGTGAGTTTTTACGTTCAAAATATGAAAGTGATGACGTTTTGTCTTTTTTTTTGTTGTAAGTAGGTACCTATTGTTTCGGAGGCCTAATTAACACTTTGAGGTACACAAAATGAATCAACTTTCCAGCTCATCTTTAATGTAACAAGACAAAAATCGAAGTCCGCTTTATACACATGGCAGAATAGCCAGGATTGCACCAAACGCGTCCTACTAATAAAGTTATACTCAAGTAAGATTCCAAAATCCATCAACATACATAACGGTAACCCACCAACAAAATTGAATTTTGATAATACTGTTCTCTAATTATAGAAAAATAAATAGTTCATAAAACAACTTAGTGAGCCTATAATGATATTTATCTTCATTCGTTTTCAGACTAAGTGGGAGAGTGAGTTTTGCTGCTCGAAGAGAAGATAGGAAGAAGTACCGTAACAAATTCAATGTACATACACATTCTTTTCGTCATAGTCCATGTTTTAGCCTGCAGTTGGTATAATTTGGCCCGTGTCAAAATCATTTGGAGTTCAATTTTTTGCTTCGCGCAGCAGCTGTGCGTTGAATAACCAATATCTCATATGGTATTGTGTTTGTGGCTACATGTGACAATGGGCGATGGCCATCGTTTAAATATACATAAGTGTGTGGGGAACAGTAACTGTCTTATTTAAAACGGTACGAATCCAACACAAACGAATGACCGAAAACTTGTTGGTATAAATATAAACTATGGTTACTAACGTACCAATTTGGACATGTTTTTAATAATTATAGTAGAATGCTCTTTTATTTGCAAAAGTAAGTTATTGTGTGTGCGCTGACACTGGGGCACCATTGAGGTTCACTACCCGAGAAGTTGCTCATATTGATAACATGATAAATGGTACATCTCCGGGACATAATCACTTGTCTGTCTTTCTATTTATGTTTTACTCATTGTGCATGAGTCACTCATTTTTTGGAGTTCAGAGCTGACTGTCGAGAGAAAAATACATATAACAGTAGGCTCGGTCTAGTTATTTAACAGAGACAACAAATTCTAGAGTAACAAGCTTAGAGTACAAGAGCTTGCCTTAACAAAACCCTAGCTTAGCCTAGTAGCTACTTTTAATACCAAAATATTTTTTTACACAAAAATTACGCTTGATGGTAAGCAATTATCAGTGTTAGTTAAATTTTCAACACGATTGGAACCTCCATGGCATAGACCTCTTGGGACCCTAACCACGTGTCCCAAGTGTCAGACACCTGCCATGAAATGGAGGTATTACCTAGTCGGAAGGAAAGATTTACATTAATTTTAAAGTACCAAATTAAAAAATATGCCTGTCCTACTAACGTACATCATACATTTGCTCACGCTTATATCCGCGAAGAAGTAGGTAGAGGTATATAACTATAGTTTGGTTCCATGCACTCATGTAATAGGGGGTCTATTGCCGTCAAACAGGCACTTTTGGAATAAACGATGGAAAAATTGGGTGTATATTGAAGGGGAAAGATAACCAAGAAGGGAATTCAATGGAAGGCAAAGGTTGTTGCTTATACGGAGGGATTGGAGAGTGTAAGATAGCTTAAGCAGGTAAAGGTCGACTGTTGCGGGGAAGTCCGACCTTTTGAACAGTACTAACGTATTTTAAGGCAAATCGGCAACAGCTGCGTAGACCACCGTACTAAAAATAAACTTTAAAAAAATCTGTATCTGTTCAAATCAATAAATTTTGTTGCTGGTTGTTTGAATTTCTAAACAAAAATGCTACAAATATTAAACATAATAATGTTCAATTGTCACCTGTCCATTCTAATGTAATCCACTTGAAACTAAACAAAATAACAAACAGAGCTAATCGGATTACAAACAATGCGAACAAATACTCGTACTCTTGAATCGAAGTGTCAAATATAACTTTTAACCCAATTTACTGAACGCAAACCGAAAAAAAACTATACGAAACTATTCAATAAAATTACCAAGGCTACATTAACAGAGTATATACCCTAAGTATGTAGAATTAAAGTCAATTTTCGTTTAATTGCTATTCGCTAAATGTATCGCCCTTTGAGTACCGTTGACGTATATCATAGCAGATACTCCTTTGTGCCGCCACAATGTCTAATGTACTCATGATCCTTTCAACATTGTCATCTGTACTAAGTACTTGAACTCACAACCATTATTTGCAGCCTTTTTTGATAAAAGAATCTTTATGTGCACCGAAATAAGGACGAATGTTTACAATAAATACTGCAAGTGAAATATTGGCAGCAGTGGGTAATTGAAATTTTGACTTTAGTAAATTGTGTGACGGGGCTGTGTGACCAATCGCTTGACATTTCAATTGACAGCTCAGCGTGACGTCAGAGAAAGTAAAAGAAAGTGTCACAGATATTAGCAAGATTTATTGTTAGAGTTTTTTGGCATTAGCACAGATTATCCGTGCATTATTGAAATCCTTTGGTTGTTGTTGTGATATATGTATGTTAATAAATAGTGGGTACCTAGATTTAAGTTAGGATAGTTCATGTTATAACGCCCTGTAACAGTCAGCTAGTCTGCGAATATACGTCCAGTAGTGAAGTTGTAGTTTTATTACGAGTTCCGGCATACAGACTTCTCCCGATATTTTTCACCAATATTGTGAATAATTTTTCGAATTTCGGAAATATAATGTTATTGTTACTGTTAAGTATTTATTTTAAGGAATGATATAATTATTAAACGTTAGAATATTTATAGCTGGTAATAACAGCATTATGGACAAAGGTAATTCATTTAAGGGTATTTTTATATCAGTTGAATCAGTTTGTTCGTTACGCTTTTACTCCTTATCTACTCAACCAATCATCATGAATTTGTTTGGGTACAGAAAAGGACATACGGTATCGAGGGATAACTTAATTGATTTCCAAAATCTACCTTAAAGCGAGCGCGGCGAAACTGGGGGCAAAAGCTAGTAAAACCATAATGTTTAAACTCGCATTCGAAAATCGAACAAATTTTTGAAATAAGAATAAAACACAATTTGAAGCGTTCTTCCACAGCGCATCTGTTCCGCCACACCCAAACATTTAACTCTTGAATTAATCGTCACCCTCATACAACAATACAAGGTTAGCGCAAGCAGAGAATTATTGCGCTTGCAACCGCGCTAATATAATCTGTAATCTTAGTTAAATACAGATTAGTGTCGTTGTTGGTTTGCCTTTTTTAAGCTTGTATTTAACTTGCGATATTTGTTAGTTAGGGCATGGGGTCCCATCTCTAACAAAAGAAAAATGGTTCAAACAAATATCAATAGATGGCGTTACGGGTATCGATTTGTTATTGAAGTTTATGGAAAATCAATATTAGGTCCTGATAAAAGTATTTTCTAATTTCATAAAATACCCTAAACACGGCAAAATTGAATAAAAGCTTCTTAAATGCAGTTTTCTTATTTTGACAAAATTCAACATTGTCCTGTCGGTCCTCTGGCGGCAATTTATGGTACTACGTTGAAGTAACACTATAACAAAACCGTACCTATCGGTTTTGTTATTGAGTTTGTAGGTATTGACTATTGATAGTTGGCCAAATTTTAATGAAACTGTATTGTTGCGTTATGTTTTTGCATTTTCTATTGTAGGTAAATTATTAATTCGAATTTCAAAGATACTATAAAAAATTCGGGCGGGGTTTCCAAAAAGTGTTCGGGTAAAACCCGGACACTCTGTGCCAAGGAACAATTACAATTGTTAGATGAATCTTTAACAAGATAAAAATTTAAACGGAATCGGCGGTTTTTTTAAGGTGTCCGGAAAAGAATCTCGATTTCACCCATGTGTCCGGATTTTTTTAAGTTTTTGTCCGGCGTCGGCAATTTAAGTAATGGCAGGCCTAAGTATGCTGTTTGTTTAGTAGATGCATTGTATAATCGGATACAATGTCATTACTGATGTTATTGTGTAATAAGTACGAACATACACATAGAGATACCTAAAACAAATCATGTCTGTGATAACCTGTTAAGTAATTATACGTTAAGAGCTATAACACATAATTGCATTTTACAAAATTAGGTATTTACGCACGACATCGACTAGGTTGCACTCGCGAGTTCCTGACACTGTGTTACCGCAGTGACTAAGCAATCATGATCCTTTTTCTACTATTAAATTATTTGTTTTACTTCCTGTCTTAAAATATTATTAATAATGCGTAATGTTCCAGCCACTAGCTATGCGCCTGCCGCTTTGCTCGTATAGATTATGATAGTATGAAGTTTCTTATTTTTAAAAACATTAAGTAGGTATTTTAAATAAAATTATTTCCATAATAAAAATGTGATTTAAATTAATAAAAAACTATATAAATATTTCAATTTAAAAATACCTATTGGTAATTAATCCAATAAGTATTTTTGAATTGTCAACGTTTTGAGTCAGTCAGAATAAGTTTAACATTCTTCGTCAGCACCCCACAGCATTTTAACAGGTATTGAACTATCAAATCTCATTCACATAGACTATGAATCTTCATTTCTTAGCCACGCCTTGCAACTCTTCGGCAGTTATTGCTTGTCAAAAAATTTATAGAGAGAGAAAGAGAAAAAAGAGATTCTTTCTTACGAGACTGTTTTCGGGTTCCCTATGTCGTCGTATCGTGAAACATTCCTATAAACTTCTAAGTACGAAAATTAATATGTTGTTTTTTGAAGTGAAAACTTCTTTAGCGGCGTTGTGCACTTTTTGGGATGGTTAAAAATTTTAAACTCACGTCAGGACACGTGACCTGATCGAAAATTCGTAAGACGGAGCCGAGTTTCTTATATTTAAAAAAAATAACATTCGAAATTCAAATATTTATGAGCGGCCAGGAGCACAGAACTTCCAGTGTACCCTGTGTATACATTTAGATATGTTATTACCTACTTTTTATTTTTAACCCAATTATATATATACAGATGTGTATGTATAAGCAAATACATTGTGAAGTTGTTTTCACTTCTGACATACAGTCCTACTACTGACTGTTTTTTTATATAATCATATTTCGTTTCCTTTATTATACTCGTATATCGATTGCTACAAAATAACATAAGATAATGATATTATAATTTTATTTAAGGCAGGTGTACCTTGCTTCATTTGCTTTTATTAACGTAGATGTTTGTAATGTCTTTCTAAAACATTTGTACACGGAGCGTTTTCGACTCATGCCAGATACAAATCAGAGTCATCATTATTAAAAAACTAGCAACCCGCCCCGGCTTCGCACGGGTACAAACTATACACCTAAACCTTCCTCATGAATCACTCTGTCTATTAGTGAAAGCCGCATGAAAATCCGTTCAGCAGTTTTTCAGTTTATCGCGAACAGACAGACAGACGCGGCGGAGGACTTTTTTTAATAATATGTAGTGATATGTAGTGAAGATTCTTATAATATGATTTTTTTTTTCATCATTAGCTCAGCTACATGATATGATGATTATTCTAAACGCAAAAACCTCATAAAGTAATGAAAAGTAAACAGAAACACTATTCGTTCCTACAATTTTCGAGGGTTTCTCTCAATTTTATCAGGATCCCATCAACAGATCCTGACTTCCTTGACATGGGACCACCCTTGAGGTACCCTATCTAACGAAAAAGAATAATCAAAAACAGTTCAGCCCGCCAGCCGCTCTGCCCCCGCTTTTTAAATCTCTGATATCTTCTAAGATATTAATTTTTATTGTATGCTGGAAAGGGCAATTTTGATGTACATGAAATGCAGAACGTACCTAATGTATTTAATTAGATAAGGAATAATACGGTATTGTTTAAAATGGTTGATAAATAACCCATATTTTTTTTGTAATATGTAAAAGATAAAAATGGTTACTGTGGGCTATCCTTAGGAGATACACATATACCATCGCGGATTTTTTTATTGATCTTTTTAAGATATACAATTCCGTAGTACATTAATTTGATCTATCTCGTAAGGTTTAGCCAGAGTTTGCAATGTAAGCGCACAAAAATATGTTTGTTACGACATGATATTACAAATCTTTGAATTTCTCTACTTTTCTCTAAAATAATATGCATGTATACTACATATAAACCTTCCTCTTGAATCACTCTATCCATTGGTTAAAACCGTATGAAAATCCGTTCAGTAGTTTTCCGTTTATCGCGAACAGACAGACAGACAGACAGACAGTCGCGGCGGGGGACTTTGTTTTATAATATGTAGTGATAGAGAAATCTATATATCACACCTCAAGTTAACTAAATACACTTGGACGCACAGCGTGCCAAACAAATATGTTTGCATACTATACATACTGCATACAATTGAAACTCTTTCGTACTTACCTATTAGATACAAACATCGTTACAAACATACAGACATAATTATTTATACATAACTTAAATTTGCATTTGTTTTCAAATGTATGGCGAGATTGATGTGATGCTTAATATATTTTTTTTATATTTTTATTTATTTCAAAAACTTAATTATGTTACAGATAATAGTTTGGCAGCTTGGCTATTATCTGTAACATAGTACTAAGTTTTTAAAATAAATAAATTAATTAAAAAAAAATATGCTGCTACTATTTAACTGTAGTAAGATGTTGTAATTCGAACTGTCATTATAATAATAGTCTATACTATTCATACACTCGAAATACATAACTTAAATTGAGTCAAGATAAGCTCTACATCCTACAAAATAATTGTTCAATATATAGAAAATAACCAAAACATACTTCCGTGATCAAAAATAGGCAGACGTAGTATACGGTTCACGTTCTGTTGTTTGGCGTTAAAAAAATCGGCACAGGTCTTACCTCTACAAGCGCTGAGTTCTGGGCAGTTAAAGGTTTTTAATTAGTTATTTAAAAAAAATACAAATACCTAATTACTTATGAACTAACGTTTATTCTGGTATAAATTGTTTGTAAAAATAATATAGTAGTAAAGAGAAATTTACAGCTATTACGGATGCTATTACGGTTTTACGTATAATATATATAATACGATAAGTTGTCCTTACTGGCAGCCCGGCTTGCTCGTGATCGTCGCGTGTCGCAGCGTCAATGCTGCAATGGTAGGTAGGTAGATTATCTACTTACTGCTAAGAGTGTTCGCAACGATGTCAAACGAGTTATCCGCATTGATTTTCTTCAAACAATATTCTAATCTAAGGTTTAAGACAAACAAATATATTAGTTTGACGAAAATATTATCAAATCTGTGGTTTGACTATTATTTTTACTAATATTTTTGTACATTGATGGGAATATAGTTGTTATGAGGTTGTACTAGAGCATAATTTGGCATGGGATACAAATTTTACACAACGATGATCGAAGTGAAATTGACCTTGAATGGTGAGATGTTGCACGTACGTAGATCTGGTCGTATGTAATAATAAATATATTCGCGCAATATAAATAATGCTTACCGGATGTAATAAATAATAGGCCGTTTGATTATTTATAAGTAATGAGTTATTTTATCGGTTATCTAATATAACGAACAGTCCTACCTGCTGATTACATACTAATTATCGCCATCTATTGGTTGCGTGTTTATTGGTAAGTAAATATTTTTTTCCATTCATCGCTAGGTGGCTCTAGCTATCTATCGCGCTGCTAGCGGCATCCAGCGCCTTTGTAGGCTAAAAAATAGTAGCCCGCGGAATTGCCCGAGTTAGGAGGGTCGCATTTCGTTGTATGGGATGAGGTATCTGTACTAGTATAGTATTATGTTATCTATGGTTAGGGTCAAATCTTGCAAGCTGAAATAAAACCACTTGCTATTATCCCTCGGAGTTGAAATTTTATATCTAGGTTCAGTTCAGCTGAGAATGTATTTTGATGATAAGATTACCTAATTCTGCATTAAAGATGGCTTCCAGACGAGAGAAGTGCTCAAAAGTCAATAATACAGACACGAAACTTTATAAATTACAGTTTGTTCTAATGCGTCCATTAGACGCTCATGCAAACGTCAATCATTACCCAAAAGTCATGATTGACGGATGTTCGTTGGTGATTGATGAAATAATATCGACATCAAAATCTGATCATGCAACCGTCCATTACTGCGTTAGACGATAGGTTATTCGTCAATCACCATTTTGATTGTGGCAAAACTGACAGCAAAACCCACCGTGTAATGGGCGCCTAAAGTTCACAATAGCCTATAAAAGCTATCTGAGTTTAAAACGAGCTTTTTTTACAATAAATTAATTAACATTATTTTTGCTTTATTACATTACTTAATGAGTAGGAGAGTGCCATAAGTTTATGTATGTTGAGATGATTTGCGTATACATTATTGTCTTTCTAGTAATTAAGATTAAACGACCATTTTTGGTGTATAAATATGTATATTTTATTTATCTCGTAAACGGTTGTCACGATTTGGATCAAATTTTGTATTTAGATTAGGTTTAACTTTTTAAGTTTATCTATATATGGGTTTTTCTAAAAAACACGCGATTGAACAAAAAAAAAATAATTATTACTATAATACAAACATTATACACTTCTTCTCCGTGCAAACTTTAAGGAATTCAAAATTCACATTGCTCTTTGCGTGAAAATTTCCTAAAAATGTGTACAAAGAATTATCTTCACGTGTAGTATAATATATAGATATGAATCTAAGGCTCCTAGCGGTACTGTAAATGGCGTCATATTCGTTTACTCCGACTCCATTAAATAATGGCGGAATGGGTAATGAGGTCGGCTTGCCACAATGTCGCGCTGAGTGTCAGGAGTTCAGACACTTCCACCACGCCCTGCTCGAATATCATCTAGCGCATCTTCCGGTAATTAAATGTTCTGTTCTTCCTTCCTGTTGTCCCTTTGAGTTGATTTTTTATTTTAAGGTATAAAACGTCATACGATAACAAATCAGGGTTGTAATTTATACTGGGGAATGAAATAACCAAAAAAAAAACAGTCGTAGGACTGCACTTCAGAAGTGAAAACATAACTTCACAATGTATTTGCATATACATACACACACACACACACACACATCTGTATATATATAATTAAGTTAAAAATAAAAAGTAGGTAATAACATATCTAAATGTATACATAGGGTACACTGGAGGTTCTACGCTCCTGGCCGCTCATAAATGTTTGAATTTTATTTTTAATGTTTTTATTTTTTAAATATAAGTAACTCGGCTCCGTCTTACGAATTTTCGGTCAGGTCACGTGGCCTGACGCGACTTTAACATTTTTTACCCATCCCAAATAGTGCACAACGCCGCTAAAAAGTTTTCACTTCAAAAAATTATGGGCGACTGGTATATCCTGCCAATGTTCCATTCATGAAAAAAAAATTTCGCAAATTTTCTAGGTGGCCTGGTAGGTATATATTTACATAATATATAGTTATATTATGTGGCATACTATCAGCGGCCGACTACAAATTTCTGTGTTCCTTGCTACTGGTGTTTTATGACAACACTTTGTAGAGTATCCTTAAGTGCCATTTACCGTCATGTGCCACTAGAGTAGTTCACAAAATATTTAATAAAAAAATAACAATTGTTATTTTTTTACCACATTATTTAAAATAAACCATATCAATTTTAGGTAACATAATTATTATTATGTTATCTAATTCAGTGGCGGATTTACCAGTAGGCTGAGTAGGTGGCAAATTTGGGGCATACATTATTTTTTATGTCTTGTCCTGGGGTATCGAATTAGCTGGCGGCAAATGTGTAAATTCGCCTTTTTTGGCGTTGTAATCCCAAATGAAGATTAAAAAATTCATAATACATAATATATTTTACCAGTACTGAACTTTCAATAATATAATCCAAATCAGTAAATTTTATTACCAAAATCGCGGTATTATTCCAAATAATTATATTTTAACAGTCAACAACGCCATCTATGCAGTGACTGCCTACATCGCAAAAATCAAACTTACTCAGTGCCAAGTTTAAAACATGACAGCAGTTTAAACTACCCTCTAAAAGATGGCGCTTTTTCAAAAATAAGTACTTTCTCTTGTAAGCTATTGGAAACGTGTCTTGTAAGATTTATTATCTTCATTTACTAGATCATTGACTCCAATAAGACGAGTTTGTCTGTCATTTTATATAAAGCAATATAAGAAAATAATCCCCTAGAGTTGTAACTGTTATAATAAGAATCCCGCTTTACGAATTCTGCTAATGTTTTGTAGGGAAGGGAATGGTCTGTTTGTTTGCTCAAACTCAATTCTATAGACAAGAAAATCAAGTCCGTTTGTGTTGTTTTCTTCAAGTTCAGGTTCTGGCCAGCCGGGGAGAACATTCTACGTTTAAATTAGCTGCAAGTTTGTTGATGAGTCGCATCATTCCGGGGCCATTATGACATCGCGTCACCAAAAGCGCACAACCACAGTAATCGAAAGGGTGTATTCCCGTTGTCCAAGTTAATGGGGACAGCGGGATTTGAATGAAATAATTAAAAAATATGCCCGTACCCCTTACTAGTATATATAGTATAGAACCATAGACAAGAAATTCCTACTTTCTCTATTAATATGCATGTGGCAATGGGGAAAATGGGAATAAAATTGGCGACTTCTCGTTGTCCCCGTTAGTAGCTCAGGGTAATGGGGACAACGAAACGGAAAAAAATAAATACCTTCGATTCGTTGTCCTCATTAATGGGGAGAGGGTAATGGGGACAACGGGAATACACCATCGAAAGACTTCGCTCGGGCTTCCCGTCCGAGTTATAGATTTCCGACCCTGACTTGCTTAAGCTACACCCCCCAATCCATCTATATAATCAATATATTGCCATTGACTTCTCTTCTCGCCCTCCTTTTTCTTTGAATAAACTGCCAATTTTTGGAGTTTACTCCTTAAGAATCGATTTTCATATAAGGCGCCCGGTATGAAAAAAATATGAAGAGTAAAATTTAGTGATCGTAGGGCAGCGTAACGCTTTAACGCTTTGTTGTGCTTTTTGTGCTTTATTGGAGTTTACTCCTTATCCTCGATGCATGTAAGTAGATGTGGGTGTGTGGGATTACCTTTATGTTATAAACATATATTATTATGTATGTAATATAGAATATATTACACTGTACAGCGTCTACAAATGATGAGAGAGATAGAGAGAGAGAGCCTCCAGTAAGTTGTAAACTCCATTCGTGCGTCGGAGCTGACGCGTTTTCTTTTCATTTTTAATTCGTAAAGTGCCCGGCTGGTGGCAATATGCTATTACGTGATTGGAACCAAATTAATGAGGATGTTTATGTAGAAAACACTCACATTTTGCCAACTGTCTCTGTCTACCCCTTCGGGGATATAGGCGTGTATACGATTGGTGTAAAATTACACCAATCGTGGCGACATTTACAATGTAAATGGATCGGAAGGTTAGAAAATCACACTACAAATATGTACTTAACGCAATTTATTGTATGGGCCCGTTTTATTTATTTACAATTTATTAAAATTTTTAATAACATGTTGTTCCTGTGTAAACAGCAACAAATTCTATTTTATTTCCATGGTTGTCAAAACACCCGGAATAGAAAGAAAGAAAAAAGAACCATTGATTGCCTCACAATACAGTCGCGCAATGCGCAATCAAAATAAAATGTTACTTAAAACTAGGAACATAGTTACACACAAATACGTTGCATTGCCATTGCACGCCCGCATGTGCGGCAACGAGGTTAATACTGAGCTTAATGCTGGCTGTGACGCAGGCCACAACACAGCGCTAGTCTTCCGTATTAACCCCAAGTGACGCACAGGACGAGAAGCTAAGGCCAAAACCACAACGCTTAAATATTGAAAAGAAAAAAAAAATGCATATGGCGTGGTGTGCATTCCAATAAGTTAAAGATAAATTCAAGTTATCAAAGAGAATAGAGTTTTGTTATTATTCCCATGAGCACCGATAAACCTATTTCGCTACTATTCTTCGACACTGCGCTCGTGGATGCAAGTTTAACAATAAATTATGTTCTAGGGACATTTGGAACTAAGCCAGTGTAGTATTAAAGGAATTAAACTTAATTCGACTTTAGTATCTTTGCTTTACATCTAGAAAATGGTTTGTACATATTAAATAGGAGCGTATTTGAGAACTTTTTACATAAAAATAAAGTCAGTGGTAGGACTGCACGTCAGAAGTAAAAACATAATTATATATAATTAGGTTAAAAATAAAAAGTAGGTAATAACATATCTAAATATATACATAGGGTACACTGGAAGTTCTGCGCTCCTGGCCGCTCATAAATGTTTGAATTTCGAATGTTTTATTTTTTAAATATAAGGAACTCGGCTCCGTCTTACGAATTTTCGATCTGGTCACATGTCCTGACGCGAGTTTAACATTTTTACCCATCCCAAAAAGTGCACAACGCCGCTAAAGAAGTTTTCACTTCAAAAACTGTTAGTTGTAGGACTGTACGTCAAAAGTGAAAACACACACCCATCTATTTATATATATATATATATATATACATGTACCTGAGCGTGACGGTCACGCGAGTTCAGTGCTTTTCCCCATACCAAAAGTGCCTAACGTGCCTGAAGAAGTTTACACTTTAAAAACCGTGGTTCTAAATTGACAGCAATTATTTCTGTCTTGATATTCGTATGTCCCTTACGTTTATTTTGTTTAGTTAGAGAAAACATTCTTTGTTGTACACCATTCATTGAAATTCATGGAAACAGAGCTTATCTTAAAAATTAAAGGCTATTTCTACCGGACAATCTTTAGATGGAGATTTTATCAGAAGTATTAAATAAAAACAATGATTGATTACGTACTATTGCAAATACAGACAAGTAGAATAGATAATCCAGTTTAATTATATAGCTACTTAGTAGAGTTTTTGATTCCAAAGTAATTTTGATCTTAGTTGCGTAATAGAATAAAAAAAAAGATATTACATTGATAGATAGTATTGCTTGACCATATCTTTAAAGGCTGTAAGGGTTTCAGCTTGCCGTATTTGTACTGGTAATGCATTCCACAAACGAACAGCCAGAACTATAAAAGATATGTTAAAAAAAGTTGTTGAATACACTTTTAATATCAGAATTTCCGATGATATTAAGCATTTCGTGTGGGTACAATGAAGGAACTCAGATCGTCCTTTTAAATAGTAAGGTGTATGGGAGTTAAAAGTTTAATTTTTTTTACCTTAATTTTTTTATTGTCGACTGTTTTTTGTCAACTTTCAAGTTGTGTAAATCTAAATCGACCGCTCCGTATTAGAATATACAAATAATAAAATAATAATAATATAAACATAATACAATATGAAAATATTATTTTGAGAAACCTATTTATTACAACACAATAATTTATTTTTGTCTCTACCGCCATTTTGTATATCACCACCGCCAATTTAGTTTTATAAAAATAAAACCCAACTAAAGTATAACCATCACAAAATTACTCGATAGGTTTTAGAAGATTAGTTTTTTAAAACATATATTTTGGCGCCAACAATCCGCCATTTTGAGTTATTATAATTTTAATATACACAGTGACATGTCATTCAAAATCGGTACCGCCGTTTAGTAGATGCGAGGGAACAAAGGGACGGATACACATATAGATCAAACTTATAAAGGTTAGTGAGTTTGACGTTTACGTACGTAAAGTGGGAATCGTAACAAAGTTACATTTTAATTTACAGTTTTTTTTATGGTATAGGGGACAAACGAGCAGACGGGTCACCTGATGGTAAGTGACTACCGTCGCCCATGGATACCTGCAACTCAAGAGCCACAAGTGCGTTGCCACCTTTGAGAAATAAAAATAAATATATACCTACCGTTTAATTTACTCACAAAAAACACCTTCAAATCAAATCTACGTTGGAGCATTAGCATAAAATTACGTGTTTACTCAGAATGTCGCTGTTCCAGGGTCAACTCTCCACCTTAATTAAGTGCGAGTCCTTCGTGACAAAGATTTGTCTGGCTTCGCAAGAGCAGGGGACTGTGGCGTCATCGTTTCAATCGTAACTTTAATAAAGGACCGAACTAAAGAATTTGGAGCCAAAATCAAAAATTTGTTTTTAAGGAAATTAAAAAAAAGTGTGTGTGTACTTATGTACAGACGTAAGAACTTATACTTTTATCTAGTTAAATGAAGTTTATTTATTAAATCATAAATAATACATACCGTCAACTAACCTCAAATTCTACAAACGTACTCAAAGTAATATGTAAAAACCATTTTTATCACTATCGTGAAGTTGGTAACTTTTTTGAAAAACTAAAATGTTGACTAGCTAACTTCAGGGTGTCGGTTTTTCGTGACGGTGTGCGCGCGCATCGTAAAAATTAACTCTCATCATTTCCATAACGCGCCAAAAGAAGTATAACTTCAAAAAAACAGGGAGTAGCATTTATCATCATCATTATCTTCCTACCTGTGGTTTGGTTCTGGTCGTCTCAATGTGTAACAGTTCGAAGGGGTTTGGCTGGTTTTTTTATGGCTGTCCGTCTGCCTGACGTCAACCCTCTTGGGAATGTAGTTGTTTTAAGACATGAAAGAAGGGAGAAGGTAGATTTGTATCAGGAAAAATGGGTAGGGAGAAAAACCTAGTGTAAAGGTTACCGCAAGTCTCGGAAGGGGAACGGGTCTGAGACTGCAGTACCTCGCAGAGGCCGGGGTCACGTACCCGAATGTCTTGTATTAACAGTAATACAAGACATTCGGGTACGTGACCCCGGCCTCGCTTGCTCGCGCTTGTGTTCCTGTCCTAATACCCTCTCTAGTCACAGGACTAGAGAGGGTATTAGGACAGGAACACAAGCTGGCCACAGCGAGTAACATTAATCATCTTCCGCGCCTTTTCCCAACTCAGTTGGGGTCGGCTTTCAGTCTAACTACGATACGGCCGAACGATATTTCGTATGAAGTGACTGCCATCAGACCTCCACAACCCAAGTACCGATAGGCGGTATCGAAGTTCTGTGGTTAGACCAGCTTGTCGGACTTTTTAGGGCTCCAACTACCCGTAACGAATGCCACAGATGCTCGTATGGCAACTGGGACCAACGTCCGTGGACCGGACGGGACGTGGCGCGGAGGGGTCTCAATGTGTTAAGAATGGTCACCCATCCTAAGACTGACCTGGCTAGAATGACTTAACCTTGTAATGTGCTAACCTACTCGGTTACCACTCAGCCACGCGCCCCTCTAGTAGTAGGATAGTATAAGAAGTCTTAAGAAATTGAAAAAAAAAAGCTGGCACTCATGAGAATGGCTAATGTAAGCTTGTAGTAGTAAAAGTGCTTGGAATTTTTTGAAGTTGGATTATGAGCATTTTTTACACGGATCTTTTTGTATTAAAGTTCCAAAAATTTTTTTTTTGTAATTGCTCAACAGAAACTTCTTGTGTCATTAAACATATTAAAATAGTCACCTATCCATTAACGTAGCCGCTGTAATGTTGCTTAACCTCCTTATAATTCTATTACATAACAGAAACACCTAAGTTTAATTTGTAAATTGTACGAAATTATTCATGTAATAACATTTGCTGAACCGCTGAACCGCCGTAGCTCGAGGCTGTGAATAGTTTCTCGCGTCTACGAAAGCTCTACGAGCTCTACGGAGTAGCTACGGTTTCGGCTGTCATTTTGTATTATCTTCAATTCTTTGTCTATATATTAATACATGAAGCGAAAATTTGGACTCCTCTTTACGAAAATTGGGCAGACGGAGGAGTATGAAATTTCGCACACTTATAGTTTATACAGAGAAGAAGCGACGAATGCTAAAATTTTTGAACAATATTTGCTACAAAGTTAAAAAAAATGCAAAAACGGGTACATACAGCTATGAGTGTCCAGTATATATTTTGACCTGTCATGGTACAAAACTCTATACAATGACCGATCAAGTAATATTGGCCACTGCAATAAACCATGGTCGAAATTCGACCACCACGCGATCTCTAGTTAATATAAATTTGTAATTCTTTAAACAATGCAGTAATTGATCAAAGTCTTTTTTACATGGAAATACCTAATGGACCGGTTAATACATGGACAGTTTTTTGTCCATGAAAAAAGCACGCTGCTTGAGAATCAAGCAAGAAAAACTACAGATGAAAATTTGTGTGCGATTTTCTGTATGCGCGTAAAGAAGCCACATTTATCGAGGTCTTCTGGAAGAAGATGGTTGGTTATTTTATAGTTGGCAAGGTTTTCTTTTTTAATGAATTATTTACCCTTGTAGCAAACCTTGTTATCATTTTTTTTTGAACGTGCATAAATAGCAAAGTTTTAAAAAATCATGAATTTTCTTGACACTGTAACGTGACAAATCAGTTTAGAAATAAAGTTTAAATTCTCTTTTCGTCAGGGAACCAGATTTTCAACTTAAACTACAGTAACTATGTTGAATGAAAGTGAATGTGTCTTGCTAAAAGGATTTTCGTTACATGGGGCTTTGAATAGAAGACCTGAATACAGAGGTAGGCAGGCAGGCAGGTATTTTCTGTACACCCCAGGCCTACTATCTGTTTTAGCAGAGGCTGCTTACTGAACCTGTTTTCTTATTAGAGATGTTGTAGCGTTCGGTTAATGTTTTACTGACGCGGGAATCTCTCATAGAGTGACAGAGTGGTACGAGGAGGTTCCCAAATACAAAAAAGAAGAAAGTTACATGTTTATTGGTAAGTAAATAACTAATAGTACACTAGCTAATAGTTAACATGGTAATCCGTCCATCCGTGTAACGATGATGAAGCTGGAAGCTTTAAATATGCACTTGCGAGTGTTTAAAATTCCGTTTTTATATTAAAATATTATTTCTTAGGAACACTCTCCAAAAATACTTGATTGATCACTGCTGGAATTTTACAAGAATAATATAACACATTTTTGGATAACTATTATTGATTCAACAAACATATTTATAAAATAAACGTATACTATTTTAAAAATGTTTCTTTTTTATATTCTAGTACAACTTAAAAAAACAATCTTGTAAGTTAATGTAATTCTTAGATCTAGATAGCTTATTATTTTTTCTAAACTCCCAGTTCTATCAAGCTTTTGGTGATTTTAAAATCAATTCCAATTTCATTCCCTTAAATTTTATTAAAATAATTGTTGTCGTCATAACAACAATTGATTGTAAATGCACCCTTATGTCCATCTAATTTACCATCTACTTAATTGATATGCACCTATCTCTAGAATACTCAAAGAAATAGGTTTAATTAAAACTTTTTTTTTAGGTTAGTTGTGATAATACAAAGAAATAACGCCAGCAAGTAAAAAGAAAGAAAACTTTAAACAAGAACAGGTTGAATGTTGAAAGACTCATTGAATCAAATGTTGTGACAAATGAATGAAAAATAGGCGCCATCATGTCTATTCTTCCGTCAATGCTAAAACAATGCTGACCTATACTATTTATTTTTTGATACGAATCAAGGCAAAATACCTCTTGTATACATTAAAATAAGAGTTAGTACACCTGCAGTAAAAATATGTACACAATTTTCCACTATGTCCAAATAAATGTAGACTTTATTGCTATAAAAATAAAGACAAGAACAATAAAACAATGTTGCAATTTGTTTGGATGCGTGAAGCGCGCAGTCGCCCCGTAAAACCGGCAGTTTGCCAGGAGGCGCCACTGGACACGGTTGTATCAAACCTCTGCAGACCTCTCCGTAACGGACCACAGTCAATTTTGTGATTTAAAAAAACTACCCTATAGTCAATTCCCGCCTTCCATATTTAAAAAATATTTATTTCCTTTTTTTTAAACTATTTGCTCTAATTCAGCCTAGTATAGTAATTTTAAATTTCGAAATTTAAATAGTTAATATTTTTCATCGGTTTTGAACTAAGATGTGCGTTTTATGAGTGTAACTGCCAGAGGCGGCGAACGTTTTGGCTGTGTCGTGTATTACGTAACGGTGCCGGGGAAAATCGATATCCTGGGCGTATAAATAGCGGCGTACGGTTGAGAACAGCTGGCCGACAGCCAGACACCATGCAGCCTACGGTGAGCTCCTCGCTTTATATGTTATCTGTATCTATGAATGATATTGTTTCTTTTTATTTCAAAAGTTTTTTTTTAATGTGACTCGCGTATGTATTTCAGACTTCGGACAATGACTTTTTTATATTTTTAGGAATGTGTTTTTTTTTTAAACTAGCCATAATATTTTTATACATATTTATAATTATTTAAATATAATATTTATAATATAAGGTATGTCTATTAAAATAAGCAATAGACATTTAATCAATTTAAATAGGGATTTAATTTTAGGATTTCTTTTTCGAACACTAAGTACAGAAAAAATAGGTATGTACCTAACAATGTTACTTACATCAACGCTTCGATAATCTTATGCAATGAGGAAGATAAAATCATATTTTTTGTCTCTTTCTATCTCGTAGACAGATTGCTACGAATGTCTACGATATTCGTAGACCCTTTAAATTATCTTAATACGTCAATCTTTCCCAGAGACGGCTGATATCCAATTATAAGTTTCCTCCTAATCTTTAGGGTAAAATAAAAAAAAATATTACTTCTTTCAGTTCTTTCCTTTGAAAACATTTAATATAATTTACAATGTATCTACAAATATACATAAAAGTAGTAAATTATACCGTCTAAATGCCAGCCTCTGTGTCAAATATACTAAATACTATTCCAGTTAAAATTCGTGGTCTTATAACTGCCAATCCACGAAGAAAGTTATGTAAAAAGTTTCTAATGAATACGAACAGTTCTTTTTTTTTTTTTTTCATAATGCCCGACCGCTAATTGATAGTCATCCGAAATTAAAAAAGAATCTACATTCAAACATTTTAAAAACACACTCCAAATTCAAATTTCTCCTAAATGAAAAAAATTTATTGCCATCAGTAGAAAGTGTTGTCTTTGTCCGTGCTTAAATCGATTTAAAAAAAATCTTTACTAAATGAAAAGATTCAGCATATACCTACTACAGATTTAATCTCGTAGTCTATAATATAGCTTAACCGAAGCAAACAGACAGACGGACAGACAAAAATTTTAAAAACTGATTCTAAGGCATAGGTATCGTGCAAATAACTGTATGAGCTTAAAAAAAACTATTATTTTGACATTACACACTGATACTTCAATTTTATTTATTTGTATCGTATGTCGTTGTAATCTTTTAAATCGTAAGACGGACATAACATTTCCAGAGTAGCGAATGAAACCAAGCTTCAATCTCAGAAGCTGTCTTAAAAAAATGTTCACACACATATACAAAACACTACCGCCTCTATCAACTTAAAAGTTTTCAATTTATAAGTTCGTGTCTCTTCTCGCCATTTGAGGATTAAATTCAACCTTCCTTTACGTCCCTTGAAGTGGAATATTTGGTTAGTACTTTAAAAAGATTACACAATACTCTGAGGTCAGTGCATTATTTACTAATTACTATGAGATGCAGGGGCTATCTAAGGATGGAAGCTTGTTAAAATATAGTAGCACCGACTCAAAATTGCTGAATTTTGAGTCGGTGTCAAAGTCTGTCTGACTTAAAAAGCTTACATTTGTGACTTTTTTACTTTTTTATGACTCATAAATATTATATTATTAACGAAAAGAAAATCTTTACGAGTGGTTGAGGTAAATCTTTTTCGACATTATCTATACTAATATCAGAAAGCTGAAGAGTCTAACTAAACGAACTACTGGTTCGATTTGAACAATTCTTTTAATGTTGGATAGTCCATTTATCGAGGAAGGCTATAGATTATATAACATCACGCTACAATCAATAGGAGCGGAGCA
This sequence comes from Euplagia quadripunctaria, assembly GCA_963859945.1. Classification (NCBI taxonomy): domain Eukaryota; kingdom Metazoa; phylum Arthropoda; class Insecta; order Lepidoptera; family Erebidae; genus Euplagia; species Euplagia quadripunctaria. The sequence continues at coordinate 3,339,118 of OY982582.1, forward strand.
TCTATAAAAAATGTAGCAAAAACGAGGGAAATTATTGCCTTTTGAGAGTTTCCGTTGCGTGCGCGGTGCACTCCCTCTACCCCTCTCTCTCTCTCTCTTTCTCTCTCTCTCTCTCTCTCTCTCTCGCATGTGACGCAGAGGAACCTGCGCGGGTCAGATAGTAAGATACTAAATCGATGAACATATCTCTTTTTATACCATATATTGAAAATCTGGTTAATAGAGTAAGATAATTAATATATGATTAAAAAACTAGAAACAATTACAGATTCTAAATTACTCTGCTTTGATTCCTGATATGTGCAAATATTTGTTTCCCAGAAACAGTCAGTTCGAGTGTTGATTGCATACATAGGATAGACTAAGGCCGGCAACGCACTTGTGACCATGGGCGACGATAGTCACTTACCATCAGGTGACCCACTTGCTCGTTTGCCCCCTATAATATAAAAAAAAAGACTTATCGCTAAGCTTAGCCATCCTCCTTGGCAATAGGTAAACATAATACATCGATCTGGATCTTGTTCCATAACCTCGGTAAATGTTATTTTTGCATATTAATACAACATTGCATTTTCAATACAACTAGTAATACAACATTATATTACAATTACATTAAAATAATTATAGTTTAAAAAACTAAAAAACACGCTTTTATAGAAAATTCAACTAAAAAATAAAAAAATTAATCGAATTATTGCACTGTTATCGGTCTTTGACAGGTGTGCAAAATTTGAATGAAATCTGGCAGTTTAAAGTGGGTCAAAATCACGCCCAAAGGAGTCGGTTACAATCAAACATACAAGTGAAGCTAATCTAAAGCGTGTAAAAAGATCCCTTGTGTAGTTGTGTAGTACGGAAGCAAGTCAAAACAGCAGCTTTAATAAACCCGCTCTCAAAGACAAATATGAGAGTCCCTTTTAACCCCTCTTATAAAAAAAGGTCGAAGTTTGACCTAGTGACGAAAAGGTGTCAGTCATTTCGATCTTCATAAACTGAAGACCCGTTTTGGCGGTCAAGAGTCAACCTCCATAATCGGATATAGTCACCTCGACATTGTGTGAGCCTTGTGGGATTTCTTGCGTTTAAACTACGAACATTCTATTTCTTTGTTAAGAGAAAGTTACAAAAAGGCGTATTTATGGATTTATTAACAAAAATTTTATTTCCACGCCAGCGACGGCCAAAATTTAGTGTATTAAAAAATAATACGCTGTAATATTAGTTCAAAGATTTCTTCCCTATCGATATTTACTGGTGGCATGTACCAAAAGTGACGTTATTACCACGTTGAACGACTCCCTTCTGTGTGCAAAGAAAAGTCATAGCCTTAGTCACAGGAGTGTGGATCGGTCATTTCAAAATGTTGAACTATCCGAAGTATTACTTACTTACTTTACTATATATTTTTTATTTAGGCATTAATATCCAATAAGAACATGTCAGACTATGATACGGCTGACATGTTCTTATTGAATATTAATGCCTTATAACATCATTATTTATACTTATTTAATATAAGTTATTTTAATGAAAAGCAACACTGTTGAACAGTCGTACCTATGTATGAAATGACAAACCATTCCACCCACGCACGATTTTGTCTTTGATAAAATGCTATTGAATCAAATCAAAAATTCTATTTAATTTGAGCTCGTTCAGCAACGAGTCGCGTTAATTTTTATTCCGGGCACATTCTATCAACAAATGTACCTTTTTTTTGTTTTATTTATTTAACTCACAATAGTAGCTTAGATCAAAGATTTATACTTTATAGTCGCCAAACGTAATTGTTTATGTCCAACTTTGTTTGAAACGGTACAATTAACTGAATCTTTTTTCATTCAATATGCAAATTCTAAATAACATTAAGCATTTTAGACTACACGGATGGCACAGTGGTCACCTTCACACATCACCACATCACATCCCACGAGACAAAAATTTGTGTGATCCAAAAATTGTTGTCTGGAGTCTGAGTATCCTTTGTGTCCGTTGTTTAAATGTTTGTGAAGCCCCCGCGACACAAAAATATTTTTGATGCGGGAGTTGTCTTTTAAAAAAAGAAGAAGAATTATATATATTACATAAATGCTAATGGGTATATGTTTGTCACACTTTCATGATTTAACTATACCAAATCAACCGAACATCATGACATTTGTATAAACGTTATCAGGGGTACAAAAAAGAGAAAAGATACCTTTTATTCAGAAAAAATGTACCGGACAAAGTCTTAATTACAGTGGACGAATCCGTATAAAGTTTGTTATTTAATTAATTTTTTGAAGAATTAAGCTTTTGATCACAACAGCAAACTTTTGGAGCAATTTCGATTGAAAAGTTGAGAGAATGTTCAGTAGTATTACGAGGAATATTACGCGAACAGGATGAGACGGTGGTAGATGCTAACTCTTAAACTTTCGCGTTTCATGGTATAATACTATTATAATTAAACGGCGGTAGCGTAATGGCTAAGGAGTCGGTCTTGCGATCAAGTGATTGCGGGTTCGAACCCCACCCAGTGTACTACCGTTGTGAACCCACTCCTAACACAAGCATTTAGCTTAGCTAGAGGGGTTAACAAGAATACTAGAAATGTGTAACCCACGTTGCTAGTATACTTTAATGTAAAAAAAATAAATATATATATATATATTTATTTTTAAATTAACGCGATCGCGATCGCGATTAATTTTTAATAGGTAGTCAGCCTGTGACCACGGTCAGTGTAACCTGGTCGAAACGTCAGGCAATTCAGAGGTATGTACTACCTATTTGGTGATCGCGTTAATTCCATAAATACGGTATTAGATTCTATATTATTGTATTTTAGTGACAAAACGCGAGAGAGCAATGCTCGAAATCTTTAATAAGAAAAAAAATACAAAATAATGCAAATTATGAAAACAATTAAAATTTCTATTTTTATTTTAATCCTACTAATCTTATAAACGTAAAAGTTTGTGAGGATGTATGGATGTTTGTAGCTTTTTCACGCAACAACGACTAAACCGATTGTGATGAAACTTGCTGTGTAGATGGCTGGAGACCTGGATTAACACATACGCTATCTTTTTATCCAGATTTTCCCACGGCTACGGGACTTACACGGGGGAAACTGTGGGGCGCAGCTAGTACTTTATAAAGGCAATTTATTGTCTTATATATAATTTATAGCGTATTACAGAAAACTAAATGGTAAACCTTGGAAACTAAATGGTCGCACACGGTACGGTTCCCGAAGCATTTCCTCGGACTGAGCTCCGATTGTAGAATGAGTATGCAGAGGTTTTCCCGAGGAACTACAACGTCGTCGGTACGTCGGTCGGTCGGCAACGTGCCTGCAGAGTCCCCTGGAATTACAAGCGTCCGACAAATCTCCACAACCGTGTATAACACATTGGATATTTCTTTAAATATATTTAGGTTTCAAAGATCATATAGTTTGAGAAAACTGACAACATCATCTGAAATATCCAGAAGGATAGGTAGAGCATAGCCTCATCTGTCAAGTGGGTCAGTTTAGATTGAGAAGATTGTAACCGGGTTACGGTTCTAGCGAAACACTAACTGTTCTACTTTTCACTGAACTCGATGCATTTTTAAGTGTTTTTAGTAGGGGGGGGAAGGGATATAACGTGGTACGGAGGTGTATCATAAACGAAGACTATATGGACGAGGTTTTAGCGTGTTATAAATTCTTCACGTCACTATCAACGATTTTATTAACTTATTTTTGATACGGATATTTCCGGACAAATCCGGAATCACTATATATTTTAAAACAAAGTCCCCCGAAACGGCAGTCCGTCTGTCTGTTCACGATAATTTCAATAACTACCACACAGATTTTCATACGGTTTTAGGTTTAGATTTAAAGAACTTTATTCTCATAAGAACTTATTGTCCACTTACAATGAGATACAGAATATACATATATAGTACTAAATATTTAGCCTCTGAGGCGTCACATTATTGACTTATTCTTCGTACATAATCTTTGAGTTTGGTTTTGTACAGATGTATGTTTTCACACTCGTTTATGTCATTTGATAATGCATTGTACAGCCGTGCTCCCTCGAATAATATCGTTTTCTTTCCATAATTAGTGCGTGGGTGAATGAGCTGAAGTTTGCCCGTGTTTCTTAAACTATATGTTGTCTCCTTCTTCCGTTACTGTATATTGGTGTGAATGGAATTAGTTATATTTTTTTTTAACTAAGACACAAGTGTTGTATGTGTATAGTTGTTTTATATTTAATAATTCGGTATTTTGATAAAATGTATTTGTTGGGGTAGGTAGTGGTAATGAAATAATATTTTGATTATTTTATTTTGTGTTCTTTGCAATGGATTTAAGTTTGTTAAAGAGGCTGAACTCCATATTTCCATTAAATATTCTAAGTGAGACTTTACTAAGGAGTTATAAATAGTTTTCACCAATAGACTTAGAGTTTAGGTGTATAATTCACTAGCCGTCCCCGCAGTTTCACCAGCGTTTATTGTCACTGCTCCGCCCCTATCGGTCATAGCGTGATGTTATATAGTCTTCTTCGATAAATGGGCTATACAACACTAAAATAATTTTTAATTCGAACCAGTAGTTCCTGAGATTAGCGTGTTCAAGCAAACAAACTCTTCAGCTTTATAATATTAGTATAGATTAAGAATTTGTGTAAAATGGCCGAAATATGACGAGAATTGTTGAAGATGTCGGCAAAAATCAATATATGCTTTGCTACCCGTGCGAAGCCGGGGCGGGTTGCTAGTTCTTAGTATTAAAACTTTACACACATACAAACATACGGTTTCACTCAAGTGTGTGTTTCGGGGGTGCCCAACTAGTTACGGACCCAACGGGGGCCCTTCATTAAAGAGTGAAGCGGACCTTCCGCGTCAATGTCAGGCACCTTCCAAACATTCGCTTTTATAACATTTGTGAGATAGAAGATTAGTTAGCTTTGATTATATACCTGTCTAGATGCCACACTTGGCCGTATAGGACGGCGCTAATAAAGTCTACCATATTTGGTAGAATCGCATGTCACCGACGCGACGTCAGTGTCATTTCAATCACGAAGCGGCAACGTGCTTAAGAAAAACCATTAATCCTTCCAGTTTGTGCCGTTAAACTGTTGGAATTATGTTGGTAAATATTATACTAACATAAAGATTACTTTTCATTGTTAAATTTGTTTTAATTAAGAAAATTGAGAAAATGCGATAATAACAATTTTTTTAATATTTTATAGGTATGTGAGATTAGCTGGTATTGTCAGTTTAATCCAGGGTAATTTTACAATCTCTCTAGGGTACACCTGAGGCCCCGGCAAGAAGACCAATGACGGAACACTGTGTGGTTTTAGTCGGTTCAAGTCCGACATACCACCTTACCGTTGCCCCGGTAAGGTGACGACCCGTGGGGGTTTCCACACAAAAAAAAAAAAAAAAAAAAAAAAAAAGGGTAATTTTACAAAAGTTATGGGTAAGCGTAAATCGGTAATGCCATTCCCGTTTTATATTTTTAGAAAATGGTTATCGCTGAAAGAAATTATACAGATTTTCGTGTTTTAGGATCGCTTGGGTTATACATTTAATACGGATCCCGTACTAACAAGTTGATGGAAAAATGGTTATACAGCGGACACGAAATGAGGACAGAGAAAGGAACATTTTTCTGCTGATATTTGTATTTTACAAAAAAGGGTTGAAGAATGTATTTGTACCAATAAATGTATTTAACTATTTTTAGTTTGGTATCCCTGTCCGTCCGTTCCGGATCTAAAGGTTATCCTTTTACTATTAATAAGGGTGTTTGGGTAAGTATCCCTAAAAAGGTTTTGCAAGAAAAATAAAAATACATTAGCTCAATATGTACCTAAAATAAATTGGTTACAGGTATAGATGTAAAATGATGATTAGTCCGAAAACGATAAATGATTTTACTAGTGTTATAAGTGTTATAACCTTTGTAATTCAAAATTTTTTATTGGTTTTTTATCATTTCTGACAGATTCAATAATTTATACCTCTATTTAAAAACAGTTTCTTTTTAATTTACCATCCATACCATGGTCGAGAATTTTTGTGTTTCAAAAAATTAAAAAAACCGAGAGCCCAGAAACCCTAAGCCCATGGCAGTCATTTTTTTTATATACTGTGGGTGAGGCGTGCTTTTTTCGCTTGCGCATTGTCCTTTCCGAAATCTTTACAACCTCATCATTTATCATCGTAGTCAAACGGGCAACGCTCTTTTTACAATTTTCGACTTGCCTCGAGAGGTTTTTATTGACAACTAGCTGACCCGACAGACGTTGTCCTGTCTGTGTCTTACCTATGAATATTGAATTCTAATTGGTATAATTTGCAGCGCGCTTTCTGTCAATCGTGCCAACTGTCAAACTACTGACAGTCTAAGCGCTAAGGATACATTAGAAAAGTTAATTATGATCGTTAAGTTTTCTTAAATTTTCTAATTTTCCGCGCAACTTTCTTATTTTTTCTTTCATAAAGTATAACAATAACAAACACAAAAAAGAAGTAGTGAAATCGGTCCAGCCGTTCACGCGTTATGCCGTGACCAAGGGACATAGGGATTCATTTTAATATTTAAAAATTTAAATTTTTATTCTATTCATGACCGACTTTGAAGTCCCTGCATTAGCTGCTATATTAGCAAAATATTAGTGTAATTAACCGGTGGCTCTTATTAGTAAGTAGCTCAAGTCCGGAGATAGATTTTATCAGATTCTGTAACGAACGAAGGATGCTTAGTTAAAACGTCACGTAACTTCATTACTCCTGTGACGTTTAATCCCGTCTAAGTCACAGGTAATGGGTTTGTGTGATCACTTTCTAGGTAACTAGACATTATTACGTTATAAAACAATAGCTTTTGCCTGTGGCTTCGCTCGCGTAAAAGCTATTTTCCTATTCCTAAGGATCGATGGATTTTATCTGGGTGAATGGTAGCCTATGTTTTTTCTGTACCCTGACAAAATGGATGTATAATTTTTATTACAAACGGTTGAGTAGTTAAGGCGTGAATGCCTAACTAACAAACAAACAAACAAATATTCGCATTTATAACATTACAAGCAACCCGCCCCGGCTTCGCACGGGTAGCAGAGACATTTTCAACAATCATCAACATATTTCAATCAATTTACACAAGATCTTAACAAATTATACACCTAAACCTTCCTCATGAATCACTCTGTGTATTAGTGAAAACCACATTAAAATCCGTTTAGTAGTTTTTCAGTTTGAAATCAAATCACGAACAGACAGACAGACAGACGCGGCGGGGGACTTTATTTTATCCGACTAGTATTATAAATGTCAAAATTTGGATGGATGGACGCATGTTTGTTACTCTTTCACACAAAAACCACTGAACCGATTGCGACGAAACTTGGTATGTAGATAGCTGGAGACCTGGATTAACGCATAGGCTACTTTTTATCCCGATATTCCATCGGCTGCTAGTAATATATAAATAAATAATAAATAACTAGCAGCCCCCCGCGCGTCTCCAGCTATCTACATACCAAGTTTCATCGTAATCAACCGATTGCGTCAGTGAATCAGTGGTTTTTGCGTGAAAGAGTAACAAACATAGTTAGTATATAGTGCAATCCATCCATAGTTTTTCAGTTTATCGCGAACAGACAGACAGTAGTGATGATATCGTAAGCGAGTTGATTTTGAGCCGCTATTATTTTACTTTCTTTTAAACTAATAGCGCTAGCGCTCAAAGTGTAGCCAAGTGGTGCCTAAAACAAATTTTAATTCTTATGTAAAGAAGCTTTCAATGATTTTAGACCCTCTTTTCCCAGTAAAATCAAAAACATTCCTTCGTGTATGGACGGGTTATAAACAATGTGTACGCTATTGCGATTAATCTTTGTTTTTTATGAATATTGACAAATTTAATTATGACGTCAAAAGACATAACGTCTATTGCCTATTTTTTTTATTTGAAAGCTTTTTACAGTACTTAAGATTTTTTTTATCAAACTTAATCAAAATTATTTATTTCAAGTAAACCCATTACAGGTATTTTTGAATTGACAGGAATCAGTTAGTATAAGTCGGTCGTGAAGCTAGTTGCCTGTTCCGAAAAGTAGATCCTATGGAGAAGAACTGGTAAGAAACTCCAAGGAAACTCTTTTTCAACATGGTTATTTTTTTTACAAAGTTATTTGTTACATTGCTTATAAGCGCAATTTAACGTGAGGACAATGTATCCTAATATTGTTCTAAAATGAAAAAGAAAATCACAGAGCTGATAGGCAACATAGAACATTAACTTAGTACTTGTGAGTACACAGTTCTCACATGTACAATTCAATTTTTTCTACTTAACAAGAAATAAAAAGTATGCCCTACAGCAGGGATAACCAATTAGTTTCATTTGGGATCCGTTTTTTAAATAAAATAAACATCGTGGTCCGTTTCTACTTTTGTTACAGAAGAGTTCTAAGCCATTTACCTAGTATTATTCCGTTATAATACATTTAAATAATATTACATTATAAATACCAATGAAGAATCAAACGAAGAAAAACCTGAAACTATTTGTCTGAAGTAAAGAGGGCGCACACAGTTGTAGTTTACACAAGTTTTATTCAGAGCTCATGATAAGAAAATTCAATACTTTTGTGTTGACGTACTCAAGTAATAGAAGTTGTTTTATAATAGAAACTTAATCTGAAACAGATTAAGTTTCTGTTATATATTGTTCTGTTTACCTAAGGTCCGCACAAAATAGGTCGGCGGTCTGGATCCAGACCACGGTCCGCCATGTGATGACCCCTGCCCTACAGTGTAATGCAGTATCCCATAAAAGATGTTTGCACTTTTGCTAGCCTAAATTTCGGTTGAATTTATTTATGTCTATCTCTAGTAACATAATTATGTGTTTCACGTCGTTTTGTAAAGAGACAAGAAACATTAATATATACACCAACTAATATAATAAAGAAAGAGTACAAGTAGTGGTTGGTCACGATGTTTAACGAAGGTGATTAAAAAAATGTATGGCACCCACAGATATACTTCATGAAACGTGAGTAAGTACATTTATATTTGACTGGCCAGTTGGTCTAGTGGTTAGTGACCCTGACTGCTAAGCCAGAGGTCGTGGGTTCGATTCCCACCCAGGACAAATAATTGTGGGATGAGCACGATCATTTGTTTTGTGTCTGGGTGTAATTTATCTATAATATGTATGTATTTAGAAATATATAAGTATGTTTATCAGCAGTCTGGTTACCATAGTACAGGCTCTGCCTAGTTTGGGATCAGACGGCCGTGTGTGAGATGTGTGAAATTATTATTATTATTATTATTATTATTATCTGAATATTTTACCCGAGATAAGGTAATACATTTCCATGGAGAAACTAATTAACTTACTGGAAAAAATCCTTTACGTCGTTTCAATTTGCCTTTTGCTGTTCGATGAGATTTTTATTGGGTTTCTTTAGAAATCCCACAACGGTGCTCGAAGGCACGATTTCACTGAACTCGTCAGATTCCTTTAGCCTTTGGCCTGGTTCCGAACTTTATCGTGGTCAATACTATATTGTAGGTGGCTGAATAGTTTTTGTTTTTTTTTTAAAGATAACTCCCGTATTAGGAATGACTCCTGTGTCGTGAGGGACTTTAGAAACATACAACCAACGAACACAAAGAACACCCAGACTCCGGTGGGAATCGAATCCACGACCTATGGCGTAGCAGTCACGGTCACTAACCACTAGGCCAACAACAACTCGAATTTTTGTTGCCACCATACCTCAGTCATGCGACAGGTATGCGACTTTGACTTGCTCGAGCTTGCTCACACTCCCCAATTCATCCGTATAAGCTATCCCTTTCCTTTCATTACCTTTTCTTCTTACCTTTCCCATTCAATATACTCCCAATTTTCCCAATTAATTCCCAAAGTGCCCGATTGACAGCAATAAGCTTTCCCCCTATTACGTGGGTTACCAAAGCAAAATACTGATGTTTAATACCCCTCTGCTTACCCCTTCTAAAATACAAACACGAGTGTATATATGTAATGAGGACTTAAATTTATTTATTTCAAACAAAGGCTATTATTACGCTGTTAAACTTAGCGTGAAAGAAAATTTCATTTTCTCATGATTGATTCCACAGAGCAAAAAATGCTAACTACGTACTAGTGCGTAGTTAGCATTTTTTGCTCTGTGAAGTTGGTTAAAAGAACAGTGTAGAATAACCCCACCATACAAAAGAAATCCCACTTATAAAATTATAAATTATATATAATTAAGTAGTAAAATAGTATTAGTTAGTACTTCCGTTTGAGTCTGTAGGTAAACACACTAAACCTTTAAACTAGTGAACCTTAACTCAAGAACCATCACATAAAAACCGTACAAAGTTACAAACAATTTAAGTGTCATAAATAGACCATAACTCAGGAGTATATAACTGAACTGAATGAGTCATAAACCCATTTCGAGTCATAAAGTACATTGTCATGAAACCATTGCCAATAAAAGTCACCACGTTCTATGATCTAATCTGTCATTTCTTTTTACCATAGTGCAAGGATAAATAATTAAAAGATAACGGACTACAGAACTTTACTCGATTTTAATATTATTATTCTCCCACTGGAGTTTATATTGTGATAACTTAGTCTTAGTAACTAAAATTCTAAACTAATGGCCGATTTTGAGTCGGTGTTGCATAGCTTGCACAATACCGACTCAAAAGTAACTGATTTTGAGTTCATACCAAACGAGCAAATTAATTATTGTGTAAAGCGTAACATTGTGATATTATTTTTTGTATTGTTTGACAGCAACTCAAGCTAACTTACATTCCTTTGGGCGTTTGGGAGCATAGTTATTAAGGTTTAATATTTTTACCTTTTCAGTCTTTTTCTTCTACTTATTTTTTTTTCGCTAATAAAGACTACCTACTCATAAAAAAATTATTACAATAACATTAGTTATATTACTTTATTAATCAAATCAACAAAGTTTGTAAATGCGTTCTAATTTGAAAGACAGATTATATCTCTTTTTATTAAACGGGCTTTGACATAAGTTAGACAAGCAGCAAGCGAGACAAGGCATGTATTACTTATTCTAATTACTTAATGCTGCCTGACTTAGGTTCTGTAACTGTCATATATTTATTATGGCAACATTTTCTCTCAACTTTTTTTTGGCAAACGTCGCCGCGTCGCCACCAAATCGCGACCCAGTATTCCCTTTGCGTCTATAGTTTACGCTGTAGACTGGGCGCCGCACAGTCGCCGTATGACGTAATAGGTGACGTCAAATATCTAGCTCAAAGAGACTTTGATAGCTGTACTAGTTTGAAATTGTATATCACTGCAGTGGTGTACAGTAATGTTGAAGTTTTTAATGATTTTGTTGAGAGATTTTTTTAGTTTGACGAATAGTAATGGACAGAATGAGTCACATTTATTTGAAATTCGAATTTTGAATGTAGGTACTCGTAGTATTGTATAGTAACACAGTATTGTTTAAATAGGGTACAACATTATATGCGCTTTCTAATATTATAACTATAGATTACTCCTAGTGTTTCATGTTTGCCGGTACCTTGAAATTCTGCAGAGTAATTGAATCGGACTGAGATATTGAATTACTCCAGAGAGACCTGGACAATCTAATTGTGTGGTGTATTAACAATGACATGGTTCTAAATACTAGGAAATGCTACAATGTCACATTTACTAAGAACAGAAAACCATTGTCATCGTCATATCGTGTAGGACCGGATAAAATGCAAGAAGTAGATCGAATCAAAGATTGAGGCACACTATTCGATAAAAAACTTACATTCACACCTGATGTTAGTGGGCGAGCCATGCTTCGGAAAACCGGAGTAAAATTACTGACTCCCTTTTCCTACTAAATTAAAAACCGAACTAAAAATCAGAAACCGAGTCCCTGCAAGATACCCCCATTTTTACCGTTTTTACCCCCATTATACACCTTTGTCCTCCACTTCGTCGAACAGTTTTCCGTGCAAATTCTACCATTCTCCGAATGTGCAAGCTGCTAAATAGTTACAGTGACCTCGTACACGTGCATGACATGTTGCAAGCTCCATAAAATAATTAAATCGTAATTTTTTCATTGATGTTCTCAGTCTTGCGTTAATTATTGTAAGTTTATATGTACACTAGCTGATCCTCGCAACTTCTTTTTAGGTCATTACGTAACCGACAGGGTTTTAATTTTTAACAGGCTTCTATGAGCTTTACTTGGAACTAACTAGCTAGCTAATTATGTTAACAAATCTTGAAAAACATTTTGAACCTACTTCTAATTCTTTTCTTTTTTCTTTTTTTTTCTTTCGTATCGAAATTAAACTTTGTATGTATATGTAGTTTGGATGACAATACTAGAATTTGGCATCTTGGAGCTGATCTGATGATGGTGCAGGGAGGTAAATCGTGGAACTCTTTTTTACTTTTTATTTCGATTCGCCATTATAGCGTGTTTGACACTAAACTATAATTTACTTAAAATTTTGTTGTAATAGTAGGTTGGGCGTACCGAGGGGCGGGGTGGGAGGCGGGGGGGGGGGGGCAGGGAGGGAATGGCAGCTGCCCCCGCCCCCCCCCCTGGCTTTAGCAAACTTACGTAGTACTATGGTAACTCAAATTAATTAATATGGGAGTCAAATTTTGCCTCCCTCCCCCTGGACTAAAATATATATTGTACCCGTAATCGGTTATTCTTTTTTAACTTCCAGTTGTTATAAATTCCTAATATAAATAAATAAATCTATGAATTCAAAATCAAAATGTCGGTATTGATTAATCTGATTATCCCTAATCTGTACGAGTACAATACAACCTTTTTATTATAACTTTCAACCCTATTCAGCTAAATGAATGTTTACTGAGACATTAAATATTTACGGATAGCCGTAATGGACCGGTAGGGCTGCCCCACATCCGGCGTTGTGATCGTCCGGAAATAAACGAATTGAACGGAGAGAGCGAAGAGCGGTATCAACAATCCGCCTCGTGTCGAAAGCCATTCTAATTTGTTTCATGCTGGTATTTTTTTTACTATTATATACTATTCATTATTATTGAGAAACCTAATAAGTAAAAAATAATAAATTATATAAAAAAAAATTTAAAGTTAGTAACGTTTACTTTAAAAAGTGTTTTCTTGAAAAGAATTCCTATAGTTTAAACTCCACTATTAATAAAAATATAACGTTAAAAATTCTACGCATATTCAAGCTTACAGCTGTGTTATCTATATATTAATACGTGAAGCGAAAACTTTGGATCCCTTTTTACGAAAATTGGGCGGACGGAGGAGTATGAAATTTCGCACACTTATAGTTTATACAGAGAAGAAGTGACGAATGCTAAAATTTTTGAACAATATTTGCTACAAAGTTAAAAAATATGCAAAAACGGGTACATACAGCTACGAGTGTCCAGTATATATTTTGACCTGTCATGGTACAAAAGTCTATACAGTGACAGGTCAAGTAATATTGGCCAATGAAATTAACCATGGTTGAAATTCGACCACCACGCGATCTCTAGTTCTGATAAATGGCTGTGAAAAAACAAATACAAGTATTTACAGTCTTATTACACAGTATTACAGTAGTCTTGATGGTTTTATTTAATTATACAGGGTGTACCTAACAATAGAACACTTACTTAAATCACTAAAAGGGCATAACTCTAGCATGCAGTTACAAAAAGTATATAAAAAAAAAAACTATTAATTTATAACTTATTAAAGATTTATATGTGGGAGAGTCATGCTTCGGCACGTATGGGCCGGCTCGACTCCGCTCGTTACCACGACCTCACAGAAAACCGGCTGTGAAGCAATGCTTGCATTGCATTTCGCCGCGTGAGTGAGGTTACCGGAGGCCCTAACCCTTCCCTCTCCCATATTCCCGTCCTTCCCCTTTCCCCCTCTTTCCACTCTTCCCCCCCTCACCCTCTTCTCCTACTCCCACCTTAAAGGGCGGCAACGCACTTGTGACTCTCGAGTTGCAGGTGCCCATGGGCGGCGGTAGTCATTTACCATCAGGTGACTCGTCTGCTCGTTTGCCCCTATACCATAAAAAAAAAAAAATTATATCGTACTTATTTTCTTAATTTGGACCTATTCACTCAGTTTGTGAGAAAAACTGGCAGTTAGTTTTTAAGGATTTTCTTAGTAACGGAATGAAAAATTCCAAAATAAAAAAACATTTACGATTTAAAATCTTTAACTTTAAATATTCCACCTGATTTTATAACGGCAGTTCTGCATAATACCTGGAAATCCAAAAGTTCATAACTTCAAAATGGATAGTTTATTTTCAACTGCATGCTAGAATCATTTCAGTGATTTAAGTAAGTGCTCCATTGTCATAAACACCCTGTATAACTAATAGCAGAAGTCGTCAACTGGTTTATGACGGTTATTGGAAATAAAAGTGTTAGAATTTTGATCAGTTAAGAAACTGGGAAAGCTCTCACCAAACCAGATTTCCGTTGAGACGCAAAAATATTTCGTCTCAAAATTTCATTCGTGTTTGTTCGAGCACATGAAGCGTGGATTTGTGCTTCGTTATCTTATTTTCATACCGACGGGGCTGGGACTTATAATTCTTAATGATATTTGGCAAAGTTACTGCCTTTAAAGTCGATGGAAGCCGCCTCGAAAGAGCATTCGGTTTAGTTTCAGTAAAACACGCCTTAATTCTGATTGGCTTATTGCCATGTAAAATGAGGTTATGTAATTCTACTTGAATTGGAACCGCTGGATTAAGAAATATTTCGATTTCAAATGCTGGTGCTGGTTTTCAACCGGTCAATAATACTAGCCAGGTCAGTTTTAGGATGGGTGACCATTCTTAACACATTGAGACCTCTCCGTTCCTCGGAGAGCACGTTAAGCCGTCGGTCCGGTTGCCATACGAACATCTGTGACATTCGTTACGGGTAGTTGGAGCCCTAAAAAGTCCGAAAACCTGGTCTAACTACAGAACTTCGATATCATCTAGTACTTGGGTTGTGGAGGTCTGATGGCAGTCGCTTCACGGAAAATATCGAAGTTCAGTCGTTTCGTAGTTAGATGTTACATATTAATAAAATTCACAAATACTTCATCTGAATGTCTTCTCTTCGTAATAAAAACGTTTATTTTAGATTTAAAAAGACAAAAAATAAAACTTCTGGCCTCTCTCATTTTGATATCGGCCATTTTTCAAAGACTTACAGTTACGTACTGTGGTGACTGGACTCCGCGCGCCCTCTTGCAACCTTCATGGATTGATGAATAAAACTTCTTGGACGTGCCGAAGTCTGGCTGGAGACTTCGTGCTCAAGATCTTAATTCGTATTTAAATTAATCTAGAGAATGGAACGATGAAAAAACAAGAGGACTCCAATCTGAGAAGCTTTGGGGCATGGTGGTCCGTGCTGTCACACGGAGCTTCAAGATATACTTTTAATATCATACGATTGTTGAAGTTATTTGTTCCTTTTAAAAGTGAATGTAATATTTTAAAGGTTTCAGTAAAAACCTAAGTTGCTTTGCATAATCTTTTTATTCCTACTTCCCCCCCTCTAGTAAACAGATCCTTCTTTCTTGGTACCGCTCAGATCTCTGAGTTGCAGCAATACCAACAAAAAATATTATTTAAAAAAAGAAAGATCATCACGGATGTTAATTTTTTTTTACTTAAAAAAACAAATTGATATTATTGCTTTATTAAAAATAGAACAGCACCCAACTTAACAGTGTTCGACCTAAAAAGACAAAATAGTTCGTGAGTTTACATGTACAGTCACCCTCAATATCGTTATAGTTGGTTCGAATATTTTGGCATAATGGATGTACATATTGTAATGGAACTTTGTCCACGTATACTTCTTTTTGAGGGTGACTGTACAAGAAAACTAACCGAATAAAAAAGTATTTTAGTAGCTACTTTCACATGTGGGAACACGTTTGTTGTTTGCCCACACGAGTCGGCAAGCCGGCCATGTATACGTTTGCACGTTAGGTATAGCTACTAAAACCGCAAGCCGTCTACTGCTCTACCAGTGTGACCACCGCTGTGACCGCAAATAGGCTTATACGGCTTGAATCAATGAAGGCCGAATTTTCTACCATTTTTTATTATTATATGCATCTATTGTTATCATTATTACTGTTTTGTTTTACCAAAGTCTTCAAAGCTTAACTTTATTGTTATCAATAATTTAATGAATTACAGTTGAATTTCGACTACTAGTTAGTATTAAATGTACCCTCTTTCACTTCATGTATCAACTTAATAGTCATAGTCAGCTTTCAACTTTAATATCACCAAAGAGGTATTTAAAAGAAAACCTCCCCCATTTGTACTTGCCACCCTAAATCTCTGCATTTCATTTGATTAATGGCGGTGCGAAAGCCTTGTTGTTGCTGTAAAGCTTTTTAATTTAATTGGCCGTGCCTACGCGTAATAAAAGTTTTCAAATATGACAAATGACGTTTACGAATTATCCGAGATTTCTACAGGCCCAATACCTTTACAGAACAGCCATTTGTCAGCACTATTAGTACAATAACAAGCTTCACTTGTACAATTGTACACCTTGTAAAATTGATTTTCAAGATTTGTTCACATAAATACAATAAATACACGTGATATCTCATTATACCCCCCTCCCCCATCCCTTTCGAGTCTCACGTGGTTAATGGACAATCCCTAACTATTAAACGTGAAGCCTAAAGTGAGTTCATTATTGTTTGAAACGTTTTAGTAACTAGTTTTAGTAACCGGTTATATTCCATAAGTTAGTTAAGGAGAAAATTTATTACGTACATTAATTGGGAGCTTTATCATTAGCTGTTCAGTTCCTTTTTTGCCTGTTTATTTTTATTTAAATAAGTTTTTATTTTTAATGGCGACATCACGTGTTATTATGTACCAAGTTTCTAGAGAAAATCTATTATTCTCTTTTAATATTTAATTTAAATAGGGCTTAATAAAAAAAAACCTTGAGAATAATCTATATAATAAAATGAATCCCTATTTCCCTTGGTCCACGGAATCACGCGTGAACGGCTGGACTGATTTCGCTAATTCTTTTTTTTTTGTATTTGTTATTGTCAGGAGAAGGTTCTTATGAAAGAAACAATTAGGAAAATTGCGCGGAAAATTAGAAAATTTAAGAAAACTTAACGACCATATTTTTACTTTTCTAATGTAACCTTAACGCTTTTGACAGAACTGTCAGTCGTTTGACAGTTGGCGCGATTGACAGAATGCGCGCTGCAAATTATACTAATTCAATTCAATATACATAGTTAAGATCTGTTGTCGTCCGTTCAATTTTTCAAGATGGACGAATAGACGTCCATTTTTTTACGTTTTTGTTATTCACTTGTATAATTATAAAACACTTGACATTGGCGGAGTTCCTGCGCTGATTCTTGCGCGGGATAGAGCCCATAATAAAATAATGTATGTATATATACATAGTTAAGGCAGGACGACGTCTGTCGGGTCAGCTAGTTAAAATATAAGGTCTTACAAGTATCTTACTAGGGATAATAGAACTACCTACAGATTACCTGGTGGTCGAAGCTCGATCATAATAAAATTATTGATTAAATTTTGAATGTTTTGTTTCATTGACCTTTTTGTAACATAAATCAAGCTATTCATCTGCAGTATAAGTTGAACTCTAATTGCATTAATTTTCCGTACAATGACAGTCCAACATACATATAATATATACTTACTGGACCTGTGTAGCTTTTTGTAGCCGTTACCACATTTTTTTTTAAATATACACAACAAACATTATTTAATTTTTTTTTTTTTTTTTAAATAATAATTTATAGTCACAAGTTTTGATGTACCTACATAGTGATTTTTAGTGTTTGAAGTCTCCTTTTAAGCAAATGGTTTGCCTGTATCAGGGGACTTCAAAATCTTTCTGCACTTATTCTACACTAGCTGCGCCCCGCGGTTTCACCCGCGTAAGTCCCGATCCCGTGGGAATATCGGGATAAAAAGTAGCCTATGTGTTAATCCAGATCTCCAGCTATCTACATACCAAGTTTCATCGCAATCGGTTCAGTAGTTTTTGCGTGAAAGAGTAACAAACATCCATCCATCCATACTCACAAACTTTCACCTTTATAATATTAGTAAGATTTAAATTTTAGGTTTTTCAAATTTTATGTTCGTCCGTATCCGAAATTTGCCTAAAAGTAGTCCTTCCTCTTCTCTTAATAATATACCTATAGTTGTACATAAATTAATATGTATGATGTCATCCATTATTCCTACTGATAACAAATGGTATAATTCAGCCAAAAGGACAGAGTACACCCCTACAATAGTGTGAGCTCACTGTAATCCGTTTACATTACCCGGGGGACCTCTAAAACCAAACAAGTTTAACCGTAAATAAACTGGTTTGTTTGAGACGAGGCGAGAAAAATACGACAATTCTTTCAATCAGTAGCGAAGAGCGAGACTCATAGAATTTCTGTCAGTTTCCTTTTTCGAAAATTAATTAAGTTTTGTAATAATTAGCTCCTATGAGGTGATGATCCGTGGTGGTTTCCACACGAAAAAAAAAGTTTTGGCTTGTAACGTGGAGGGTGGCCTCGTGGTCAGCACGTGGTCCCCCGTAGGTTAATTTAAGTGAGGAGAGGAATTATACACGAAAAACGCTTTTACAGTTTATAAATTAACTTTTTGTATAAATATTTAACGGAATTTAGACATCAGATATACTAGGCTCAGGGTGGAGGTCTTCAGAGGCTTTGGACGTAGTTCCGGCGCTGGTAGATGCAGAGTACTTAACTTCGTAGTCGTGTTGAGGTGGGAAGAGGCAGAGTCCTCAAGTGGTGCGGCGCAGAGGAGCATCTCAGGGCTTAGTGGGGAGTGCTCCGCAAGGTTTCGGTAGGAGGGCGCAGGATGACGCGTGACAGGCTTAAGCAAAACTTCTCTACATGCTTTTACGCAGTATTCCCAATTCCCTTTCCCTTCTGAAATATCCATCAACCGTTTCATGCATTGCCTTTCATGCTTAAACTTTATCGCTTACTCGATTAAAATGTGACTCGATTGATAGTGTTCTTAGTTATATTTCAAGAAAATCTGCTCAACTGTTCGAAAATCATCAGCTCTTTTCTAATCGTTGAAGGGATTTTTTAGACATATGAATATTTTTTTAAAATTACGAATCGTAAATGTACTGTGCGTTTACTGTTCGACAAATTCATAAAATCTAGATGTAGTGTTTGACTGACTAATATTTCGGGAATGTATGGCTAAAGTCACATATTCCTATCCCGTTCATAACATTAGAACAAATCATTCGGAATACAAACTCGAAAGCCAAACTAAACGCTCAAATACTATTGTTAAATTAGTTCAACAAACACATAAGCCTGAGTTTACACACAGTAGTCAACACATATTACACAGAAACACAACACTGTAGTAACACAATCCAGCGTTATATGAAAAAAGTTTTACACTAAAGGCGCGTGTACACTTACCCTTTCGAAATTCAGAAAGCCATTTTATCTTGCTTGCCGTGCGGTCCTTTATTAGAATGTCGAGCTGTGTGAAATAAAATATTTGAGCGGCGATAGTGCTATGCCTAAGGCGTCGGACTTACAATTAAGAGGTGGCAGTTCGAACCCTTCCGAGTTAACTTTCGACAGGAACAAACTGCTTAAAACACAAGAATTTAGCATAAGTAGGTAGAAGAAAGAGAAGTGACACAGCAGGGCTGTAACAAGAACACGTCCTTCTTAAAAAAGAAAAAAAGGATTAAATTAATTAGGTAAATCTGTAAAGAAATTCTCGGTAGCGTTATCGATGCTGGAAACAAGCCCGATCGACAGCAATAAGATCATCCCCAGTGGGTGTGAGCTTATAAAAAAAGTATTTGTTTCTGATTTTAAAAATAAGCCTCTTGACGATAAATATTCAATAATTATAAATAAATAATTTTAAATCGTAAATAAGCCCTCTTTTTTATGCGATAGGGGGCAAACGAGCGACAGGTGACCAGATGGTAACTGATTACCGCCGCCCGTGGGCACCTGCAACTCGAGAGTCACAAGTGCGTTGCTGACCTTTAAGGTGGGAGTAGGGGAAGGGTGTGAAGACGGGGAGAGGGAAGAGGTTAGGGCCTTCGGTAACTTCACTCACTCGGCACTCCACTCTTGGTGGCGGTTGTAGTCACTTACCGTTTGCGTTTGCCCCCTATCCCATAAAAAAAGAAAAAATATAATGTTTGAATGTACGAATTGTATGTATTACATACTTAAGTAAAGTAGTATCTTGGGAACATAAGTTCCCTCTCTCTGTCGTTTTACAACTCAAGTTTTTTTTTAAAAGATATCGCAACAGAGAGTAATGAAATGACATAACACTTTGGAGCGGCACGTAGTTTTTATTTTTATTTTTTTGTGTTACTTTTTAAATGTCTTTATGCGACTTTAATATTATTGTAAAGGGGTGACGATAAAGTGTTAGAAACAGTCTCACAACCACTGATATAAAATATGAAAATCACTAACTAACAGTAACTACCAAGTTGTTCGTACCACTATTCGCACTCAAGACCATGTTCTGAACTTATTCCTACCCTTTTTATAACCCCACTATTCATTAATATTTATCAATCGACCAATACCATTGCGTTACCGGTATAACGAGTCAAAATAATGTCTATTAACTTATTCTTATTAAATAGTGAACTGGGTTATCATCTATTTATAGTTTGTCCCTATTTTTAATAAAATAAATAAGAGTTTTTGATGTGGCGACGACAAAAGCAAAGAGTAATGAAATTTCAAATACTTAAGGGTGGCACTATTTAGTTTTGTGGAAGTTTTAAACAAAAAAAATGTTGATTACAACTGTAAATTAATAACTTTAATACCTTTCCTGAAACAAAATAGTCTATTGAACACTCTCCTTAATACATAGCAGGGGACGCAAGCTGGGGTTGACTTTGTAAATCAAACAGAACTTCAGAAACCCATCAAAGACTTCGAGTACTTATTATACGTATGGACAGATTCGAGAGGGGATTAATCGAACTTAGCTTAGCATTTTTTTGAAGCCTTACAACTCATTTTATTTACTCAGATTGTAATGCGACTTTTGTAACTCGTTATGGCTTGTATATACATTAGTTACACATTATATAACATAAATCCTACGAATATTATAAACGTGAAAGTTTGTGTGGATGTTTGGATGTTTGTTGCTCTTTAACACATAGGCTACACCCGATATTCTCACGGCATCGGGACTTACACGGGTGAAACCGCGAGGCCCAGCTAGTGTTTAATATTTTTTTAGGATCGTTGTGGATGGCCAAATAGGTTGACTTAGTCTAAAAGTATAATTAAAAAAAATATATATATTTATTTTATTTTACTACAAACACTATTATTACAGACGGACCAATACAATACAGTGTAGGGCTTACTTTCCTAAAAAAAAACAATAAATTTATATAACACAAAAAAAGAGATAATTAATAATTAACTCCACACATCTCACACACGGCCATCCGATCCCAAACCAGGCAGAGCCCGCACCATGGCAACCAGACTGCCGACAAACATACCTATACATTTCCAAATACATACATATTATGGATAAATTATACCCAGACACAGAACAAATTATTGTGCTCATCACACAATTATTTGTCCTGGGCGGGAATCGAACCCACGACCTCTGGCTTAGCAGTCTGGTACACTAACCACTAGACCAACATGTAAATATATTATGTAAAGATTCCAGAATTTATTACTTCCAGCAAATACTTTTCCTACTTATTTACTTTACCTACCTTCTAAGCAACGAACTATTAATTTCCTTTTTATGTTCTATGATTTCGTTTTGGACAAATGCGGATATTTCAGCAAAACCCTTGGTATTAAATACATGTATAGTTTTTTTTCACGAAATATTAATTCCTTTCAAAAACATAAATGTGAAAATGGGAGCCAAGTTCAATATTAATAATATGCATGGCTGTCGACTTCGCCAACAAAAGCATTGAGATCTAAATGGGTGCCAAGTTCTGTAGATAATCCTGAAATTTATGTACATGAACACACAACATTGCAAAATAAAATTAAAACACAAATTATCTGTTGTTTTTTCTGCTACTGGAATGGCTAAACAACGGGCAAGTATCCTCGCGAGTGCGTGGTCGCTCTTGGAAGCCTGTGAATGCCCCAGGAGGCTTCTGTGCTTCTGGAAGGACCTATGCGGGCTCAACTAGTCAGCTTATCCGAACCGATAATAGACCGCCTATGAGTCTAAATGCGGAAAAAGAGCCCTATACCAATACCAATAGGTGATTTCCAACGCTTTTTTTTATTTTGTTATAGGGGGCAAACGAGCAGACCGCTCACCTGATGGTTGATGATGAATGGGTGCATTGGTACCTTTCATTAAAAAAATCAGTTATAGAACAGTATATTTTTTTATATGTCGGTGCGGCTCACGAAAACATTCGCTACGTCGGATTAGAGTGACAGCTGTCATTCTAGCGAAACGTCACTTAGTGTGTGTTTCGATATACACTGAGAGCACTTTAAGGTGTGACGTCAAATTAGTATACTGCGAAGCCGTTCCTTTATAGTTAGCTATATTGGTTACTGTTTAAAACGGAACGCAGTCCAGTATAATGTCAGTTGTCAATTCAAGTTATTTGTCAAATCGCATAATAAAAGTTTTTTTGTTTCTTTTTTGTTTTTTTTTTTGTTTCAAGACGGACGAATAGACGTCCATTTTTTTACGTTTTTGTTCTTGTTTCGCTTGTTCGCTAGTTCTTGCGCGGGATAGAGTCCATAATAAAATAATATATATATATATATATATATATAAAAGTGTGAGTGTGACAGCTATGTGACAGCACTGAGAGCACTTTACCTCGAAAACTCCAGTGCTTACAGTACAAAAATGGTTACATTTATGACGTCAAATATTTCCCTACAATACTACGGCAGTTTATAACGGAACGAATTTCTCCCCAGCACGAGCACTGAACAGTGCTCTCAATGTGTATCGGAACATACCCATAGTGGGGCGAGGCGGCCATCTTGTACGACAGCACTCGAAGAACGGTCTAACGGTCGCCGGCGCACCACGCTCACGATGAATCGCTTATTTCCGACACAATCGCTAAAGTTTATACGTTGGTTTCTCGTGCAATTGATTGACAGTGATTAATTATAGGGGTGTGAATTATTATTTCCTAATTTAATAATTTTTTTATTGATTCTACCCACGTTTATGATGAAGCCTTTCGATATTGGTCAGTCCAGTCCCCGACATATAAATTAAAGAATAAATAAAGTGGTTTAATAAATGGAATTGCTAGCCAAGAGTTTTTTCATAATTCGGTCGTATCACAATGAGAACTGTAGAGTCCTCAACTTCTGTACGAGGATGTACCTCCTATAGATAAAAAACTTATAATTCCTTACCTGAAAACATTCCAGTATACTGAAGTGGAAAACCTAACGATTCTTATATAAAGAGTGGACTACACACACCACCACTGAACACACACACGCACAATACAAACACACACATACACACTAATAGGACTGTAGTGTAAGCTTATGTTCCTGTCTTTGTCTCCTTTAAAGTAATGTTGTGTATATACACAACATTACTTTTTTTTTTCCTTCTTTTTTTTAACTTAAATTGTTACCATGAATGATGAGGATCTTGCAACACAGTTTATACTAGCGCAGGAGTCAGGGAATCCCAATATCTATTGTACTGTTGAATGAGTTAAATAAATTACTATTATTATAGATACAACATTCTCAGCCCACAAATCATTTAGCAGACGATAGAATATATGTTAGTAGGCCACATCTCTTCTAAGGTTTAGAGGTTCGATACTACTTGGTGGTTTAGGATCGTCAGAAATCACTGCTCATCTTAACGTCAAAAAAAAACTGTCAGTTCTAGGACTGATACACACACAGACACACACACACACACACACACGCGCGCGTACACACACACACACACACACACACACACACACACACACACACACACAAACACACACATACACAAACTCCGCGCGACTTAAGTCTACCATATTCCTATATTTATGTCATGCTACAACTGTGAAAACTCTAATGACGGATCATGAAAATT
Source organism: Euplagia quadripunctaria (assembly GCA_963859945.1). Taxonomy (NCBI): domain Eukaryota; kingdom Metazoa; phylum Arthropoda; class Insecta; order Lepidoptera; family Erebidae; genus Euplagia; species Euplagia quadripunctaria. The sequence goes on from OY982582.1 coordinate 3,363,349, forward strand.
CATGAAACGACTTAGCCTTAAACTTAGCTCAGCGAGCGTGCTAAACGATTAGACATACATACATACACACATATATCATACATAAAACATTACTCTCCTTCAGCAGTCGAGTAAACAATACCAACAAAGAAAAATCCTATTTTCTTTAACATTTTAGCTAGCTCCTACACAATTCAATTTTAGAAATTGCGTTTCATATTGCAGTAGCTCTTTCTCAGTAATTCCATTCTTTATAGTAACTGGTTGGGAAAGCTATTCCAAAGTAAACTCATTTTGACTCGCGAGCTTTGATGCATTAGAAAAGACTTGGCATGTTTTCATCATGCTTGGCAAATGTTCACTCTCTCTTTCACATTTAAATAGATTTAAAAGTTCTAGAAGCTTTATAAGTTATTAGTCAACAGTTTAATCTCACATAATGGGGTGATATCCAAACATTCAGAATAATTTATTTTCAATAAATCAATTATTTATATTTTAATTTAGAAGTCAGTCGCGAATCTAGTTACCTGTTCCAATACGTAGATCCTATGGAAGAAAATAAGCAAGAAACTACAAGGACACTCTTTTTCACACAAGCCAGCAGACAGAGTGGACATCTGTCAAGTTGCAGAGCTACTTCTATGAAGCGAATATAAAGTGAATGTATTTATTGTAAATCCATCAGTTATCAATATAATTAATATTGCTTCATATCCATCTTTCGATTCTACTCCTCAAATTATCGACACCCCATCTCATAACCTCTCGCGCTAGGCTAGGCGAAGTTCTGGCAATATACAACATACATACATCAGACGTTGGACCGCTGCCCACCAGACATGATTACCTAGCCTGGTCGGAGGATCTCGATTTGTTCACCTTCCCTAAACAGTGATTAGCTCTGCCTCGTCAGTTATTAGATATTCTGTCATCTTAATCCTGTCCCTCCCATGGATTTTCCAAACTGGGGTTTCTTCAAGAAGGATATTAAAAGGTTTTTGCAGGGTCAGCAGCACACGTTTGACCTCAAGCATACCTCCTCCTGGCATCACCTGATGCGAGGAGACGCGACCTAATCTATCTAGATTAGGTCGCGTCTTCTTTTACTCTGAGACGTTTAAAGACGTCCTGTGACCAATTTACTCGCAAAATAAGATAGATGTTTAATGCCTCTACGTAACGATAATCATTATATTTGTCCAAAATCTTCGTAGTATAAAAAAGTCTACGCACAATCCATCAAAGCTGACCCAAATACGTCCCTTTTTTATTTATATTATCCCTCACAAGATCTTCAAAAATCGAATATCTGTCATCTAAGAACGAAATCGTTCTTATTCGTTCACTCATTCATTCATTGTACAGACTTGATGATCATCGAAGTGAACGAGGCTTCAAGTGCAAAGCGCGTCACCGGTATTGATCGAACAGTTTTGCCTATGTGTGCGTTCAACAACATCTCTCAACATAAACTGGGCCGCAAGCCGTTACAGGTTTACTTCCGCATTAATAGACTTTAAATCGATATGAGGAGAGGAGGAAGGTCATGATATAATAGTCGATTTTTATTAATGTGTGCGTGTTTTAACGTAATTTTGTTATTGTACATCTGAGTGTAATTTGTAAATGTGTGCATTTAGTGATTATGTGTGTGTATCCGGTTGAGATAATTGTTTAAGTGATTCTGCATTTATGGTATATTGCTTGTTCTAATTGTGTACTTATGGAACTTAACCCATAATTAATTTGGTTATACCTTAAGAATACTTTAATAGGACGGTCATACAATTAAAATGATATGTATGTATACTTCTTTTCTTTATTTTTTGGTAAGAATACTAGTAACGTGGGTCACACATTACTAGTATTCTTGTTAACCCCTCCAGCTAACCTAAGTGCTTGTGTTAGGAGTGGGTTCAGGTGGGAGTCGTCGGCCCATGTCTGTTTATTTTTATTTAAATAAGTTTTTATTTTTAATGGCCACATCACGTGTTATTTTGTACCAAGTTTCTATAGAAAATCTATTATTCTCTTTTACTATTTAATTTAAATAGGGCTTGATAAAAAAAACTTGAGAATAATCTATATGATAAAATGAATCCCTATTTCCCTTGGTCCACGGAATCACGCGTGAACAGCTGGACTGATTTCGCTAACTCTTTTTTTTTTGTATTTGTTATTGTCAGGAGAAGGTTCTTATGAAAGAAACAATTAGGAAAATTAGAAAATTTAAGAAAACTTAACGACCATATTTTTACTTTTCTAATGTAACCTTAACGCTTTTGACAGAACTGTCAGTCGTTTGACAGTTGGCGCAATTGACAGAATGCGCGCAGCAAATTATACTAATTCAATTCAATATACATAGTTAAGATCTGTTGTCGTCCGTTCAATTTTTCAAGATAGACGAATAGACGTCCATTTTTTTACGTTTTTGTTATTCACTTGTATAATTATAAAACACTTGACATTGGCGGAATTCCTGCGCTGATTCTTGCGTGGGATAGAGCCCATAATAAAATAATATATGTATATATACATAGTTAAGGCAGGACGACGTCTGTCGGGTCAGCTAGTTAAAATATAAGGTCTTACAAGTATCTTACTAGGGATAATAGAACTACCTACAGATTACCTGGTGGTCGAAGCTCGATCATAATAAAATTATTGATTAAATTTTGAATGTTTTGTTTCATTGACCTTTTTGTAACATAAATCAAGCTATTCATCTGCAGTATAAGTTGAACTCTAATTGCATTAATTTTCCGTACAATGACAGTCCAACATACATATAATACTTACTGGACCTGTGTAGCTTTTTGTAGCCGTTACCACATTTTTTTTAAATATAACAAACATTATTTAATTTTTTTTTTTTTTTTTTAAATAATAATTTATAGTCACAAGTTTTGATGTACCTACATAGTGATTTTTAGTGTTTGAAGTCTCCTTTTAAGCAAATGGTTTGCCTGTATCAGGGGACTTCAAAATCTTTCTGCACTTATTCTACACTAGCTGCGCCCCGCGGTTTCACCCGCGTAAGTCCCGATCCCGTGGGAATATCGGGATAAAAAGTAGCCTATGTGTTAATCCAGATCTCCAGCTATCTACATACCAAGTTTCATCGCAATCGGTTCAGTAGTTTTTGCATGAAAGAGTAACAAACATCCATCCATCCATCCATACTCACAAACTTTCACCTTTATAATATTAGTAAGATTTAAATTTTAGGTTTTTCAAATTTTATGTTCGTCCGTATCCGAAATTTGCCTAAAAGTAGTACTTACTCTTCTCTTATTAATATACCTATAGTTCTACATAAATTAATATGTATGATGTCATCCATTATTCCTACTGATAACAAATGGTATAATTCAGCCAAAAGGACAGAGTACACCCCTACAATAGTGTGAGCTCACTGTAATCCGTTTACATTACCCGGGGGACCTCTAAAACCAAACAAGTTTAACCGTAAATAAACTGGTTTGTTTGAGACGAGGCGAGAAAAATACGACAATTCTTTCAATCAGTAGCGAAGAGCGAGACTCATAGAATTTCTGTCAGTTTCCTTTTTCGAAAATTAATTAAGTTTTGTAATAATTAGCTCCTATGAGGTGATGATCCGTGGTGGTTTCCACACGAAAAAAAAGTTTTGGCTTGTAACGTGGAGGGTGGCCTCGTGGTCTGCACGTGGTCCCCCGTAGGTTAATTTAAGTGAGGAGAGGAGTTATACACGAAAAACGCTTTTACAGTTTATAAATTAACTTTTTGTATAAATATTTAACGGAATTTAGACATCAGATATACTAGGCTCAGGGTGGAGGTCTTCAGAGGCTTTGGACGTAGTTCCGGCGCTGGTAGATGCAGAGTACTTAACTTCGTAGTCGTGTTGAGGTGGGAAGAGGCAGAGTCCTCAAGTGGTGCGGCGCAGAGGAGCATCTCAGGGCTTAGTGGGGAGTGCTCCGCAAGGTTTCGGTAGGAGGGCGCAGGATGACGCGTGACAGGCTTAAGCAAAACTTCTCTACATGCTTTTACGCAGTATTCCCAATTCCCTTTCCCTTCTGAAATATCCATCAACCGTTTCATGCATTGCCTTTCATGCTTAGATAAACTTTATCGCTTACTCGATTAAAATGTGACTCGATTGATAGTGTTCTTAGTTATATTTCAAGAAAATCTGCTCAACTGTTCGAAAATCATCAGCTCTTTTCTAACCGTTGAAGGGATTTTTTAGACATATGAATATTTTTATTAAATTACGAATCGTAAATGTACTTACTGTGCGTTTACTGTTCGACAAATTCATAAAATCTAGATGTAGTGTTTGACTGACTAATATTTCGGGAATGTATGGCTAAAGTCACATATTCCTATCCCGTTCATAACATTAGAACAAATCATTCGGAATACAAACTCGAAAGCCAAACTAAACGCTCAAATACTATTGTTAAATTAGTTCAACAAACACATAAGGCTGAGTTTACACACAGTACACAACACATATTACACAGAAACACAACACTGTAGTAACACAATCCAGCGTTATATGAAAAAAGTTTTACACTAAAGGCGCGTGTACACTTACCCTTTCGAAGTTCAGAAAGCCATTTTATCTTGCTTGCCGTGCGGTCCTTTATTAGAATATCGAGCTGTGTGAAATAAAATATTTGAGCGGCGATAGTGCTATGCCTAAGGCGTCGGACTTACAATTAAGAGGTGGCAGTTCGAACCCTTCCGAGTTAACTTTCGACAGGAACAAACTGCTTAAAACACAAGAATTTAGCATAAGTAGGTAGAAGAAAGAGAAGTGACACAGCAGGGCTGTAACAAGAACACGTCCTTCTTAAAAAAGAAAAAAAGGATTAAATTAATTAGGTAAATCTGTAAAGAAATTCTCGGTAGCGTTATCGATGCTGGAAACAAGCCCGATCGACAGCAATAAGATCATCCCCAGTGGGTGTGAGCTTATAAAAAAAGTATTTGTTTCTGATTTTAAAAATAAGCCTCTTGACGATAAATATTCAATAATTATAAATAAATAATTTTAAATCGTAAATAAGCCCTCTTTTTTATGCGATAGGGGGCAAACGAGCGACAGGTGACCAGATGGTAACTGATTACCGCCGCCCGTGGGCACCTGCAACTCGAGAGTCACAAGTGCGTTGCTGACCTTTAAGGTGGGAGTAGGGGAAGGGTGTGAAGAGGGGGAGAGGGAAGAGGTTAGGGCCTCCGGTAACTTCACTCACTCGGCACTCCACTCTTGGTGGCGGTTGTAGTCACTTACCGTTTGCGTTTGCCCCCTATCCCATAAAAAAAGAAAAAATATAATGTTTGAATGTACGAATTGTATGTATTACATACTTAAGTAAAGTAGTATCTTGGGAACATAAGTTCCCTCTCTCTGTCGTTTTACAACTCAAGTTTTTTTTTAAAAGATATCGCAACAGAGAGTAATGAAATGACATAACACTTTGGAGCGGCACGTAGTTTTTATTTTTATTTTTTTGTGTTACTTTTTAAATGTCTTTATGCGACTTTAATATTATTGTAAAGGGGTGACGATAAAGTGTTAGAAACATTCTCACAACCACTGATATAAAATATGAAAATCACTAACTAACAGTAACTGCCAAGTTGTTCGTACCACTATTCGCACTCAAGACTATGTTCTGAACTTATTCCTACCCTTTTTATAACCCCACTATTCATTAATATTTATCAATCGACCAATACCATTGCGTTACCGGTATAACGAGTCAAAATAATGTCTATTAACTTATTCTTATTAAATAGTGAACTGTGTTATCATCTATTTATAGTTTGTCCCTATTTTTAATAAAATAAATAAGAGTTTTTGATGTGGCGACGACAAAAGCAAAGAGTAATGAAATTTCAAATACTTAAGGGTGGCACTATTTAGGTTTGTGGAAGTTTTAAACAAAAAACATTGTTGATTACAACTGTAAATTGATAACTTTAATACCTTTCCTGAAACAAAATAGTCTATTGAACACTCTCCTTAATACATCGCAGGGGACGCAAGCTGGGGTTGACTTTGTAAATCAAACAGAACTTCAGAAACCCATCAAAGACTTCGAGTACTTATTATACGTATGGACAGATTCGAGAGGGGATTAATCGAACTTAGCTTAGCATTTTTTTGAAGCCTTACAACTCATTTTATTTACTCAGATTGTAATGCGACTTTTGTAACTCGTTATGGCTTGTATATACATTAGTTACACATTATATAACATAAATCCTACGAATATTATAAACGTGAAAGTTTGTGTGGATGTTTGGATGTTTGTTGCTCTTTAACACATAGGCTACACCCGATATTCTCACGGCATCGGGACTTACACGGGTGAAACCGCGAGGCCCAGCTAGTGTTTAATATTTTTTTAGGATCGTTGTGGATGGCCAAATAGGTTGACTTAGTCTAAAAGTATAATTAAAAAAAATATATATATTTATTTTATTTTACTACAAACACTATTATTACAGACGGACCAATACAATACAGTGTAGGGCTTACTTTCCTAAAAAAAAACAATAAATTTATATAACACAAAAAAAGAGATAATTAATAATTAACTCCACACATCTCACACACGGCCATCCGATCCCAAACCAGGCAGAGCCCGCACCATGGCAACCAGACTGCCGACAAACATACCTATACATTTCCAAATACATACATATTATGGATAAATTATACCCAGACACAGAACAAATTATTGTGCTCATCACACAATTATTTGTCCTGGGCGGGAATCGAACCCACGACCTCTGGCTTAGCAGTCTGGTACACTAACCACTAGACCAACATGTAAATATATTATGTAAAGATTCCAGAATTTATTACTTCCAGCAAATACTTTTCCTACTTATTTACTTTACCTACCTTCTAAGCAACGAACTATTAATTTCCTTTTTATGTTCTATGATTTCGTTTTGGACAAATGCGGATATTTCAGCAAAACCCTTGGTATTAAATACATGTATAGTTTTTTTTCACGAAATATTAATTCCTTTCAAAAACATAAATGTGAAAATGGGAGCCAAGTTCAATATTAATAATATGCATGGCTGTCGACTTCGCCAACAAAAGCATTGAGATCTAAATGGGTGCCAAGTTCTGTAGATAATCCTGAAATTTATGTACATGAACACACAACATTGCAAAATAAAATTAAAACACAAATTATCTGTTGTTTTTTCTGCTACTGGAATGGCTAAACAACGGGCAAGTATCCTCGCGAGTGCGTGGTCGCTCTTGGAAGCCTGTGAATGCCCCAGGAGGCTTCTGTGCTTCGGGAAGGACCTATGCGGGCTCAACTAGTCAGCTTATCCGAACCGATAATAGACCGCCTATGAGTCTAAATGCGGAAAAAGAGCCCTATACCAATACCAATAGGTGATTTCCAACGCTTTTTTTTATTTTGTTATAGGGGGCAAACGAGTAGACCGCTCACCTGATGGTTGATGATGAATTGGTGCATTGGTACCTTTCATTAAAAAAATCAGTTATAGAACAGTATATTTTTTTAAATGTCGGTGCGGCTCACGAAAACATTCGCTACGTCGGATTAGAGTGACAGCTGTCATTCTAGCGAAACGTCACTTAGTGTGTGTTTCGATATACACTGAGAGCACTTTAAGGTGTGACGTCAAATTAGTATACTGCGAAGCCGTTCCTTTATAGTTAGCTATATTGGTTACTGTTTAAAACGGAACGCAGTCCAGTATAATGTCAGTTGTCAATTCAAGTTATTTGTCAAATCGCATAATAAAAGTTTTTTTGTTTCTTTTTTGTTTTTTTTTTTTTGTTTCAAGACGGACGAATAGACGTCCATTTTTTTACGTTTTTGTTCTTGTTTCGCTTGTTCGCTAATTCTTGCGCGGGATAGAGTCCATAATCAAATAATATATATATATATAAAAGTGTGAGTGTGACAGCTATGTGACAGCACTGAGAGCACTTTACCTCAAAAACTCCAGTGCTTACAGTACAAAAATGGTTACATTTATGACGTCAAATATTTCCCTACAATACTACGGCAGTTTATAACAGAACGAATTTCTCACCAGCACGAGCACTGAACAGTGCCATCAATGTGTATCGGAACATACCCATATTGGGGCGAGGCGGCCATCTTGTACGACAGCACTCGAAGAACGGTCTAACGGTCGCCGGCGCACCACGCTCACGATGAATCGCTTATTTCCGACACAATCGCTAAAGTTTATACGTTGGTTTCTCGTGCAATTGATTGACAGTGATTAATTATAGGGGTGTGAATTGTTATTTCCTAATTTAATAATTTTTTATTGATTCTACCCACGTGTACGATGAAGCCTTTCGATATTGGTCAGTCCAGTCCCCGACATATAAATTAAAGAATAAATAAAGTGGTTTAATAAATAGAATTGCTAGCCAAGAGTTTATTTCGTAATTCGGTCGTATCACAATGAGAACTGTAGAGTACTCAACTTCTGTACGAGGATGTACCTCCTATAGATAAAAAACTTATAATTCCTTACCTGAAAACATTCCAGTATACTGAAGTGGAAAACCTAACGATTCTTATATAATGAGTGGACTACACACACCGCCACTGAACACACACACGCACAATACAAACACACACATACACACTAATAGGACTGTAGTGTAAGCTTATGTTCCTGTCTTTGTCTCCTTTAAAGTAATGTTGTGTATATACACAACATTACTTTTTTTCCTTCTTTTTTTTAACCTAAATTGTTACCATGAATGATGAGGATCTTGCAACACAGTTCATACTAGCGCAGGAGTCAGGGAATTCCAATATCTATTGTACTGTTGAATGAGTTAAATAAATTACTATTATTATAGATACAACATTCTCAGCCCACAAGTCATTTAACAGACGATAGAATATATGTTAGTAGGCCACATCTCTTCTAAGGTTTAGAGGTTCGATACTACTTGGTGGTTTAGGATCGTCAGAAATCGCTGCTAACGTCAAAAAAAAACTGTCAGTTCTAGGACTGATACACACACAGACACACACACACACACACACATACACAAACTCCGGCGCGACTTAGGTCTAACATATTCCTATATTTATGTCATGCTACAGCTGTGACAAATCTAATGACAGATCATTGAAATTCGTGAAACGACTTAGCCTTAAAATTAGCTCAGCGAGCGTGCTAAACGATTAGACATACACACATATATCATACATAAAACATTACTCTCCTTCAGCAGTCGAGTAAACAATACCAACAAAGAAAAATCCTATTTTCTTTAACATTTTAGCTAGCTCCTACACAATTCAATTTTAGAAATTGCCTTTCATATTGCAGTAGCTCTTTCTCAGTAATTCCATTCTTTATAGTAACTGGTTGGGAAAGCTATTCCAAAGTAAACTCATTTTGACTCGCGAGCTTTGATGCATTAGAAAAGACTTGGCATATTTTCATCATGCTTGGCAAATGTTCACTCTCTCTTTCACATTTAAATAGATTTAAAGTTCTAGAAGGTTTATAAGTTATTAGTTAACAGTTTAATCTCACATAATGGGGTGATATCCAAATATTCAGAATAATTTATTTTAAATAAATCAATTATTTATATTTTAATTTAGAAGTCAGTCGCGAATCTAGTTACCTGTTCCAATACGTAGATCCTATGGAAGAAAATAAGCAAGAAACTACAAGGACACTCTTTTTCACACAACATAACATTTCTCAGTGACATCTAGCGAAAATAACCCGAACTACGTAGTAACTATTTATCATGTATCGCGCAATAGAAGTTCTCTTGCGAATTAGTATAAATTGTCACACCTCTGTGACATACATTAGTACTGTTGTGTGAGAAGTCCGCATTGAATTATATTCGTACTATTTGAAATGTAAAAAGGTTGGAACAAGAGACTATCGCCGCAGCCAGCAGACAGAGTGGACATCTGTCAAGTTGCAGAGCTACTTCTATGAAGCGAATATAAAGTGAATGTATTTATTGTAAATCCATCAGTTATCAATATAATTAATATTGCTTCATATCCATCTTTCAATTCTACTCCTCAAATTATCGACACCCCATCTCATAACCTCTCGCGCTAGGCGAAGTTCTGGCAATATACAACATACTTACATCAGACGTTGGACCGCTGCCCACCAGACATGATTACCTAGCCTGGTCGGAGGATCTCGATTTGTTCACCCTCCCTAAACAGTGATTAGCTCTGCCTCGTCAGTTATTAGACATTCTGTCATCTTAATCCTGTCCCTCCCATGGATTTTCCAAACTGGGGTTTCTTCAAGAAGGACATTAAAAGGTTTTTGCAGGGTCAGCAGCACACGTTTGACCTCAAGTATACCTCCTCCTGGCATCACCTGATGCGAAGAGACGCGACCTAATCTATCTAGATTAGGTCGCGTCTTCGTTTACTCTGAGACGTTTAAAGACGTCCTGTGACCAATTTACTCGCAAAATAAGATAGATGTTTAATGCCTCTACGTAACGATAATCATTATATTTGTCCAAAATCTTCGTAGTATAAAAAAGTCTACGCACAATCCATCAAAGCTGACCCAAATACGTCCCTTTTTTATTTATATTATCACTCACAAGATCTTCAAAAATCGAATATCTGTCATCTAAGAACGAAATCGTTCTTATTCGTTCACTCATTCATTCATTGTACAGACTTGATGATCATCGAAGTGAACGAGGCTTCAAGTGCAAAGCGCGTCACCGGTATTGATCGAACAGTTTTGCCTGTGTGTGCGTTCAACAACATCTCTCAACATAAACTGGGCCGCAAGCCGTTACAGGTTTACTTCCGCATTAATAGACTTTAAATCGATATGAGGAGAGGAGGAAGGTCATGATATAATAGTCGATTTTTATTAATGTGTGCGTGTTTTAACGTAATTTTGTTATTGTACATCTGAGTGTAATGTGTAAATGTGTGCATTTAGTGATTATGTGTGTGTATCCGGTTGAGATAATTTTTTAAGTGATTCTGCATTTATGGTATATTGCTTGTTCTAATTGTGTACTTATGGAACTTAACCCATAATTAATTTGGTTATACCTTAAGAATACTTTAATAGGACGGTCATACAATTAAAATGATATGTATGTATACTTCTTTTCTTTATTTTTTGGTAAGAATACTAGTAACGTGGGTCACACATTACTAGTATTCTTGTTAACCCCTCCAGCTAACCTAAGTGCTTGTGTTAGGAGTGGGTTCAGGTGGGAGTCGTCGGCCCATGTCGTGCGATGTTCCGCAGGGGTCTGTCCTTGGACCACTCCTGTGGAACATGGGATACGACTGGGCCCTTCGAGGCGACTTCCCCCCCGGGCTGGGCGTAATTTGTTACGCCGATGACACGTTGGTCACAGTCCGGGGGGTGAACTTTCGCCCTTGGGCGACTCTTACCCAATTTGGGTGGACCCAGCGTCGCTACAAGACGGCTGTACGGGGGTTGTCCGGTCAATGGCACTGTACGGTGCACCGGTGTGGGCGGGAGCTCTGACCGCCCAGAATAGGGCGCGCCTCTGGCGCCCTCAGAGGGTTATGGCGGTTAGAGCCATACGCGGATACCGCACCGTGTCGACGGAGGCGGCGTGCGCGTTGGCCGGGACACCCCCGTGGGATTTGGAGGCGGAAGTGCTCGCCGAAGTATATCGGCGAACGGCTGAGTTCCGGGCGGGAAGCGGCAGTCGGCCCCCGCCCGAAGAGGTACGCGAATGGCGTGAGGCCGCTCGCCGAGCCACCATGGCTCGTTGGTCGTCCCGGCTGGTGGCTCCACGTGCTGGCTTTGCCGCCGTGGAGGCGCTCCAGCCGGTCATCGTCGAGTGGGCAGGGCGGCAGCACGGGACCCTTTCCTTCCGACTGACGCAGGTCCTTTCCGGGCACGGCTGCTTCGGGAAGTACCTGCACTCGGTCGCTAGGAGGGAACTGAGTCCCGCCTGTCACCACTGCGACTGCAGTGAGGACTCGGCTCAGCACACGCTGGCGGTTTGCTCCGCCTGGGCGACGCAGCGTCGGGCCCTCACTGGAGGAGATCTCTCGCTACCGGCCGTCATACGCTCCATGGCCAGTAGCGACAGGAATTTTACCGCGGTCGCGACCTTCTGTGTGGACGTCATCTCGCAGAAGGAGGTGGCGGAAAGAGTCCGGGAGGACGATCTCCACTCGGACCAAATTCGCCGCCGGCGAACCGGGTGGCGGAGGCGCGCCTACCAGCGCCTCATGCCGCCCTGTGTAGCCGCGGGTGGACGGGATGGGTTTTCCCCTCCACCCGCTGTAGTGGCCCCCCGCGAGGAGGCGGCGTCCGCGTGTGCCTGGACGTCGCCGAATTGAGAGGTTTTTTACCCGAAGGTGGTGCTCGCGCTTTTGCGGGCAGGCGCTAGGGGGGGTCCGGATGTCTTAATAAAGCTGTTCCCGGATCCCTCCTACTTAAGGCGCAGTACGGCACACCGTGTGGTTTTAGTCGGTTCGATTCCGACACACCGCCCCACCGAAAACCCCGGTGGGGTGACGGCCCGAGGGGGTTTCCACACGCACCAAAAAAAAAAAAATTCGACGCACTAACTTTTCTAATTAAATTTGTAAAGGTACAGTTTGTAAAGGTGACATACAATTTCCCCTGTTCAAAGTTTAACTTAATGTACAGAATTTCTTAACGGAGAAACAATGAAAGTTACAGATTTAACAGCTTGTAAAGGTATTCTCGGGGACTTCCTTCCTAGGGTAGTCCCTTGCGATAGACTTACTTATGACGAAACACCGTGTGGTTTTAGTCGGTTCGATTCCGACATACCACTTCACCAATAGCCATGGTGAGGTGATGACCCGTGGGGGTTTCCAAAAGATTGTAAAGGTAAACTTTTCCGCCGTACAAGTTTTTTTACAAATATAATCGAAGTCAGACAACAGGCTCCGCTCTCGCATGGTAATGGCAATACTTAGGTTATGACCAGCAAAGCTTTTAGTACCACAGATAAGATAATAGTTACTTCGTAAGTAGTATTTTTTTATGGAACCACCACGGGCCATCACCTCACCATGGCTAACCTAACCACACATTGTTCTGTCATAATTCTTTAAAAAAAAAACCGACTTCAACAAATAAAAACTATTCGATAAAAGACTTATATATGGTTTTCTCATGGATGCCATTGTCAAAATTGGACCAAATTGAAATGGGACCACACGGAAAGCACCAGCTTTCAAATAAAAAAAGAATCATCAAAATCGGTTCACCCAGTCGAAAGTTCTGAGGTAACAAACATAAAAAAAAAAACATACAGTCGAATTGAGAACCTCCTCCTTTTTTGAAGTCGGTTAAAAAGTGAGTCTATTGCAAGGGCGAGCCCTAAGCTGTTTCACATTTATTTGTACGTTACATTACCCAATACTAAACCAAATAATAATATACCTACTAGCAACCCGCCCCGGCTTCGCACGGGTAGCATCTTCAACAATCATCATTATATCTGAACCAATTTATACAAAACCTTAACAAATTATACACTTAACCCTTCCTCATGAATCGCTCTATCTATTGGTGTAAACCGCATGAAAATCCGTTCAGTAATTTTTGAGTTTATTGCGAACAAACAGACAGACAGACGTTGCGGGGGACTTCGTTTTATAATATGTAGTGATAATAACTTGACACACCTCACACACGGCTGTCTGATCCCAAACTAAGCACCGCCTGTACTATGATAACCAGACTGTTGATAAACATACTTATATAATACTAGCAACCCACCCCGGCTACGCACGGGTACAAATTACTTACCTTCCTCATGAACCACTCTATCTATTAGTGAAAACCGCATGAAAATCCGTTCAGTAGTTTTTCAGTTTATCGCGAACAGACAGACAGACAGACGCGGCGGGGGTCTTTGTTGTATAATATGTAGTGATAAGGAAGGAAATCCCCGAGACCCCAGGCAGACTTTGTCCACCTCTTAAACAGTAGCAGGCCTATGTCACTCGATGATGTACTTGCACACGATAAATACCTAAAGGCCGCCCCCAGCGGACCTTATACCAGGTCAGGACCACTCCACAGTGTAGGTATATAGCTACAAGTACACGGCGGGATCGACATAACGTGCCAAAATTCAGTGGGCTTCCGTGCGCCGGCCAGGCCACACGCTATTTCTATGTTAACTCACGCGCTGCGTCGCGTCATCCGTTCGTATCTAGACTATCGAGTTATTAGTACCTAGCCTAGGTTTATTTGTTCACAAAAATAGAGTAATAGGCACATAACTTACTGGTAATTAAACATTCAGAATAATTAATTCTTAAAAAAAGATAACCCTAACGTCGTGGCGTCGTCAGAACAGATAAGAGTTACGTGATAGAAAGAGAGGCTATTTCTAGGTGAATATAACTGAAGGTAATAAGCGCTGTGTGACCTAAATTGCGACTTTATTGTGTCTGAACAAGAGTCGCTATTTATTTAAATGTTTTGGCGGTGAGGGACTTCTGGATCTGAACTATTATCTTTTCTAATTCTGAGCTATAAGCACACTATACGCAGTAGGGATGTCACGTACAAAAAGTATCGATATTTTTTCGATATAATATATCGGAATGTTGTTTCGATACTTTGCGATATATCGATGCAAAATATTGATATTTTCGATACATTGATTACAATTTTTATTTCTACGTAAAAAGCAAAAGGGAAACAATTGAATATGAGTAAATAAGTAAAAAACAGACAGGGTTAAGAAACGAATCAACTTTATTTTTATACTAGTAACCCGCACCGGTTTCGCACGAGTAGCAGAGACATCAACAATTATCATCATATTTCAACTAATTTACACAAAACCTTAACAAATTATGCACCTAATCCTTCCTCATGAATCACTTCGTCTATTGGTAAAAACCGCACGAAAATCCGTTCAGTAGTTTTTCAGTTTATCGCGAACAGACAGACAGACAGACGCGGCGGGGGACTTTGTTTTATAATATGTAGTGAAGTCCATATATTTCTTATCTAAACATCGTAAAAACAAAATTTTATTTACTTTTTTGGCTTGCAGACTGCTTCTCTGATGGGTTAACACCTGTGCAGCTTTTGAGATATTTTTCAGATGGCAAACAGCTGGCCACTATAGTTAAATATTTGTATGCATCATCCCACTAATATTATAAATGTCAAAGTTTGGATGGATGGATGGATAGATGTTTATTACTCTTTCACGCAAAAACCACTGAACCGATTGCGATGAAATTTCGTAAGTTGATAGCTGAAGATCTGGATTAACGCATAGGCTACTTTTAGTTATATATATTTTGCATCATACACTCCCAGTGACTAGTTCGACTCGCTTACAAACTGACTACTAGCACAGAATATATAATAGTACCATTACTACTTACGAAGGGTGTAGCTGCCTTCTGTCACAGATTACTGAGTAGTTACTACGTAACAGATAAATCACTCCCTACAAAAATATCGATACCTACCGTTTTAATTGCCAACTCTATTCGGGGTTTAAAATGTGTGTACACACGGTCACGTCTACAATGATTTTTGTTATAAAAAAAATTACAATTGTTATGTAAATTAAGTACCTACTTAACGCTTATTTTTCATTTCCAATGTTTTGGTATACAAAAATCTCTTTTCTTTTTTTTCTCTTTATTTTAAAAGACAACTCCCGGATTGGGACTCCTGTGTCGTGGGGGGCTTTACAAACAAACAAACAACGGACACAAAGAACACCCAGACTCGGGTGGGAATCGAACCCACGAACTATGGCATAGCAGTCAGAGTCACTAACCACTAGGCCAACAGGCTAGTCGAATCCTATATGAGTTTTATTTTTATGTGCCTAAAGATTAATAAACTTCTTTCCTTTTCTAAAATCGTGTTTTATTATTGGGCCATTATTATTTAGGTAATTTATAGATGGCCCCTAAACTGTAAAGTAGAAAATCTTCTAATTCTTACAAAAAGTTTTAAGAAATAATTTGATGGAAACAAATAACAATATAGGGAACGTACCCATACTACGAGACCCATTTTTTACACTTTTTTTCACTCCTCCCCACCACCTATAGTATATGCCAAGACCCCCCTCCCTCCAAGCCTCTAGTTTTCACGTAGTAATAGTATAGTATAAATATTCTTGTAACCTGTAAACCTAAGCTGCACCCCCCTCTGCCCCTGTGACCAAGCGTGGTATATTGAAGACCTCCCCTCCCTCCCAGAACGGAACAGGGTTAAAAGGTCCATTTAAAAAATTACAAAAATAGCGCTACTGGGCTTTCTTTTTCTCTTACTTTATGTACATTCTTATACTGCACATAAACAACCATGTCAATTTTCACCATGAATAAATTTTACAGTATTTAATGAATATATCAATACGATCTCGAATCACGTTATTTGTACATTAAAAATAAAAGCGTGTGCGCGCGATGCGTCGACAACCCATTGCGAAAAACTGCGTATAAGGTCCGCCAATGGGGCCGGTAGGTATTTATCGCGCGCAAGTAGTTTGGTTTTGACTCCAATGGTCCACCCAGTGCCAATCCGCAAAAAAAAAATCAAAATATCTTAAATGTATTGAATTAATTGGACCTGATACAATTTTATTATAAGTAAGTATAGATTGTATACTTACAAAACTATTTTATAATATTTACTCAAGAACATTTTAAATAAACAAGGTCGTTACCAGTTTGTGGAATAACCCTAAATAATAATATTTTATTTGTAAAGTACAGATCCAGACAACAGATTGATGACTTCTTAAATTAAATGTAACCTAATACAATTTGTAAACCTGGAGTCCAATTACAGCGGTACACAACATCTATGATTAGCTTCGTTAAGAAAAAAACAATTAGAAATGTTTACAAGTAATAACCAAAAAAAAAAGTGTGTGTGTGTGTGCTATTCATACACGGCAGAAGTGAAACTTCAGAAAAGTAGCTACAAGAGAATGAGAAATAAAAAGTAAAATCAACAGAAATTATTTTCTAATGTTAATAAATTTAATTTTAGATAATTTCCATCAGTTAGTTAAAGTTATTGGTCAATTTTTTTATTTTTATGTTATTCAATAAGTACAGAAACAGACAACAGATCAAGATATACAAAGAACGGCCGTAATAATAAACAGTAAGCAAATCTGAAGTCAAGTTACAACTGTACACAACTTTCAAAACAAACAATACTTCGTTTTAAATATAGGTTAAGGTTGGATTTAAATGTAAATTTATAAAGAATCAATTAAGTATAAGTGAAATATGGAGAAAAAACAACTAAAATAAATTTAATACGCAAATGCACAAAAATTACACCACGTTGACATTGACATATTTTCTGCAGGCTTGGTAGTACGCAGGCGCAAAGACAAAGAATATAAGAACTTTATCGTGACGCTGTTTCGTTTCATCGAATTTCAAATCACAACGAATCTATAGAAGTTTCACTTCAATAACAAAGTATGAAATAGTAACTTACTACTTAACGATATTCAAGCATCGACAGGGGCTTAACCCTATTACTACCTCCCGACCTAAATACTAATATCGGATAACGGCCTGCGTCCGCGCAGAGGTCAAAAGTCAAAACCAGTCGTTTGTTTATCCCGACGCAGAGCGCACGTCCCTCAGTTTTAACGCTATTCCATACGGCTATCTACGTACTTCCGCTTATTGTAACTTAATAGACTTTTGCATTCGTTTCTTTCTTCTTCCATCTTCTTCTATCTACTTTTAAACTATATATTGTGCTTGTGTTGTTACCACTTCTAATCGTGCCTTCTGTTGTGTCTCGTGCTAAGACTTGGACATTATATGCATAACTTCCTGAACTGTAAGTATTTGATTTTCATTGTATCTATGTTATTTTATAATACAATGTATTTATTAGACTTCAAGGTGGACAGAGGATCTCGTAAAGATTGCATGATGCAGCGGATGCAGGCTGCTTTCAACCAACCAAACAAGTCAGGGAGTATTATGTCCAGCAGTGAACGTCCTATGGCAGAAATGATGATGATTAGTCTTCATTTTCATAAGGCTAAAGTGTCAAACAAAGTTATACCTATAAATATTGCAACATCTACTTACCTTTACTACTAGAACACTAACGCCATGGGTGCATAACTTATTTACTGAACAAGTTATTGAGAATGAAAACAGTAATTCAGGTGAAATTAAACTGAACCCAAATCACACACACACACACACACACACACACGCACACGCACACGCACACACGCAAATACGCGCACGCGCACACGCACACACGCAGGCACACACGCACACACGTACACATACGCACGCACACACACACACACAGTCAGGGTGTGACTGTGTGTGTGTGTGTGTACGCACGCACAGACTAAAGTCTCTGACAAAAGAAGGAATGAGTGTTGATCTAATTATTGTAATAAAAAATTGTATTATACTTAATCTTTGTAAAAGAGAGAAACCTCTAGTACCTATATCTTTACACAGTTTAGGTATACGATGTTGGTATCTACATGTATATTATTTTAGTTTGCGGTGATTATCGGCAGGGTCACTGCCGTACCCTGACCTGCTCGAGCGATTGCTTATACTCCTCAACCCATCCGTACCAGCGATATTCCTTTCCTTCAATTGCGTTCCCTTTTTACCTTTTTTTTTGTGCGTGTGGAAACCCCTTCGGGCCGTCAAGCCACCGGGTTTTCGGTGGGGCGGAGTGTCAGAATCTAACCGACTAAAACCACACGGTGTGCCTGCACTGCGCCTTAAATAGGAGGGATCCGGGAATAGAATTATTGTGTACCTAAGTAAATGAGCGTGTCTCGCCATTAAACGTAAAATTTTGGTGAAGTATATCACTACATATTATAAAACAAAATCCCACACCCCATCTGCCGGTCTGTTCGCGATAAACTGAAAAACTAGTGAACGGATTTTCATGAGGTTTTCACTATGGTTATATTAAGCAAACTTTTTTAAGGACTTATTCGAAATCAAAAAGTAAATATGTCCCTACGTGCAATAAAATCCTCTGATGCAACTCAAGAGTCACAAATGCGTTACCGGCCTTTAAAGTAAAAGTAGGAGAAAGGGGAAGAGGGGAAGGGGAGGAGACGGAAGGGTTAGGACCTCCGGTAACCACTCCGGTAACACTCACTCGGCGAAAAGCAATGCAAACATTGCTTCACTGCCGGTTTTCTGTGAGGCCTTGGTATCACTCCGGTCGAGCTGGCCCATAAGTACCGTAGAAAGTAGAAGCCTGGCTCTCCCACCGTTAAAAAATCACGTAAATAAGAAATCAATTTATTTTAACTTTCATAAGCCTGACCTTGTGACATAGTAAATTAATTAATATATTTGACGTTGACTAATGACCATGCAGCCTGTTAAAATGTCTAGATTTATAAAAGCTAGAAAACAAATATTTTTGTACACCGCCCCACCGAAAACCCCGGTGGGGTGACGGCCAGAGGGGGATTCCACACGCACAAAAAAAAAATAGGTTCCCGTATAATTAAAGATAATGATCAATTATTTTCAAAGTCCAGACGCAACTCCAACACAAGTACCTACCTACGTAAATACAAACACACAACGAATAGGAGAAATAAACTACTAATCTTTCTATCAACAATATAACCTAAGAAAATATCCATAAAAGCACATGAACACTTAATAAAACCACCAACAGCAAATACAGAGTTAGGCCATGGTCTTAGCACCGTTCAGAAAGCGATTGGCAAAGCTGAAAAAAAATAGGAAAAGCTTCATAAAGTCCAGTCGCAACTGCAATATAAGTACCTAAATCACACACAACAGATAGGAGAAAATAAATAAACTGCTAATCTTACTATCAACCAGAACCAAAGAAAATATCCATAAAAATTACATGAACACTTTACAAGACTGCTACCAGCTAATATAACTTTAGGCCATGGTCTTACCACCGACCAGAAAGCAATTGACAGAGCTGATTGCTAATGCATTAAAACCATGGACAGGGTTACTCGTCACCATAGCAAAAGCAGGCCTGTATTCCAGAGAGAGACTCTACGGTAAATTCGCCTATTGTTGAACAAGCGGCTAAGTTTTCCGGGGTTTAGAGGGATGTACTTCCTAGGTTGCACCTGAGACCCCCAGTATAATACTAGATAATCATGACCAGACCTCTTCAGTATGAATGACGTTCTGGCTTGTAAGAAGATAGCTGATTCGCTTTTAACTTTATTTGAATTGTATAAAAAGATTTGATAGGATTTGAAAATAGAAGAACAGACTTAAAGTTTGTACGTCACCCTAGGTAGTTGACTGGAAGCTCCTATGAAGATATAACGTTGACGATTCGACCAGGTTGCACTGGCATCTGGCCGTGTTTACAGGCTGACTGGTTCAGTAGTACACGCCCACTGTCGTCAACTCCGTGAGGTAGAACTTAGAAGGTAGTATAGTAGGTATGTGACGTTAGATGGCGAAACAAAAATATCGAAAACACACGGATGGATAAAGAACCTTCTACCTAACGGACATGCCGACGGCGGGCGTGCACCACTGAACCAGTTAGCTCGTGACCACGGCCAGTGCAACCTGGTCGAAATGCCAGGCAATTCAAAGGTATGTAAAAGGTACCTATTACGTGATCACTTTAATTCCCGTACATATACATAATTATCCCAATATAAGTTTATTTCCAGCTACCAGAAATTCATTATCTGTCCTCCCTTGAACACATGTCATCACTTTCCTGAAGCCAAGGGAGCATAATCTCATAAACAAGTGCTACAGTTGTCAACATTCAGTATATTGACAACTGTAGAAATTCTCCATAACTAAGTCAAACCTATCTTTATGTCAATGAATGTATAAGGGACAAACTTTCTGAACCCGCTAATCGTTGTTAGTGGGACTACAGCTTTACTGTCGCGCCGCCGCCATATTGGTACACAGTCGGTATTGACCAGATTTCGGTACTCAAATACACTCGCTGCCCGAATTAGGTTTTCGTGAATTTATAATACGTACGGATTTGAAAGCTTTGTGCTACCCGTGTACGGAGTACTTTAATTTGGGTTCCGTTGCTTTATTTGGCTTCGTGAGTGAGTTTTTAGAATGACTAGTACTAGCACAAAGTAAGTTACTGTACACCACTACTCTGGAGAGGTGTTTTGGGAAGATTTTTAATTTTTTTTCTAGTTATTACAAATTTCTCTAACTTTTTAACTTACTTCAAAAATAAGGACGTTCTCAATTTGACTGTTTTTTTTTTGTGTGTATGTTATGCGATATCTTCTCCACTTGTGAACCGATTTCAATAATTCTTTTTTTAATTGATTTTTCTATTTTACAAAGACAACTCCCGCATTAGGAAGTACTCCTGTGTCGCGGAGGACTTTACAGACATAGAAACAACGGACACAAAGAACACCCAGACTCAGGTGGGAATCAAACCCACGACCTACAAGCATAGCGTTCAGGGTCACTAACCACCAGACCAACAGTCCAGTCAAAAATTGTTTACAATTTATAATCATATTTATAAGCGGCGGTAGCGTAATGGCTTAGGCGTCGGACTTGCGATCGAGTGGTTGCGGATTCGAATCCACCCAGTGCCCTACCGACGTGAACCCACTCCTTTTCTTTTTTTTTGCGTGTGGAAACGCCATCGGGCCTTCACCCACCGGGGTTTTCGGTGGGGCGGTGTGTCGGAATTGATTACCTTCGGGTAAAATCCTCTCAATTAGGCGACGTCCAGGCACACGCGGGTGGAGGGGAAAACCCGTCCCTTCCACCCGCGGCCACACTCAGGGCGGCATGAGGCGCTGGTAAGCGCGCCTCCGCCGCCTGGTTCGCCGGCGGCGAATTTTTCCGAGTGGAGATCGTCCTCCCGGACCCTTTCCGCTGCCTCCTTCTGCGAGATAAAGTCCTCACAGAAGGTCGCTACCGGCCATGGAGCGTATAACGGCCGGACGTGAACCCACTCCTAACACAAGCATTTAGCTTAGCTGGAGGGGTTACCAAAAATACCAGTAATGTGAGACTCACGCTACTAGTATTCTTTTAAAAATATATATATATACAGAGTGACACGGTACCGAATCCTGAAATCAGTAAATACACCATACGGTCAAAAACAGCAGTGTGAAACATTTATGCAATCAGCTGCTTCGACGGCGCCGTACGCTGAAGGTCATTCACCGTACAGTACGCGTGTTGCGTTACATTGCGTAGTTCAAAATCAAACTATTGACATAATTTTCATTGTGATAAGTATCCAAAGAAAGACGTTTTTGTAAGTTATTCGCGACGGTGATACTTACACGCTGTATAAATATAGGTATTTTATTTGTTAGTGACGATATTTTTATATGTTACCTACAAGTTTTAACATAGAACTTTCTGGTGAGAAACTTTTCTACCCATACTTATACATATAGCTAACAAGTTCTATTTTGGAGTCAGTTTCCATAATCGAATAACATGTTTTTTTATAGAAACTAGCTACAATAACAGAAATACACTCGAGAGCAATAAATCCGAGTCACGTGAATATACCTAAAAATCTCGGAAACGAAGAATGCAAAATAATAAGAATGCTAGCTTAGTGAACTAAATTGTGTTTAATAGACAATTAAATACTCTGCTTACAGAACATAAATTTTGATTCGGCTGTGAACAAAACTCTTGACCAATCTTGAACACTCTAATTTAAGTGGTTCCGAGTATATCTTAGCCCGAAATCCGATGCCCACGCTCTGGTTTAGGGCCGTTTGCAAAATAGTTAGATTTCTGAGATTTTCAGGTTTCTTTATGTGAGCTGGATTAACTGCTTTCGAGTGTACTTATATTATTTATTTGTCAACCACTCTCTGAAAAAAGATAATATTATTTTTAATAGTTTTGCAGTATTAATCCGCAAAACTATTAAAAAGCAGATCCGACACACTCTAGACTCATTTTAAAACATCTTAATTAAAGCACACATTTATTGAAGTGAAAAAAAATCTTTAGAATCGTTGTAGGTAATTTGAAATTGGATGAAACGAAAAAGCGACAGTAACAAGAGACAAACATATTCATAAATAGGATTTAGCCTGCGAGATAATGAGATAGAATACAAGTTAACAGTGTTTCCTATAATCTTTGAAAAGAGACAAACATATTCATGAATAGGATTTAGCCTGCAAGAGAATGAGATAGAATACAAGTAGGTATCAGTGTTTCCTATAATTCAAGCCTTCAGAAAATGTGTCAATGTCAACGTGGTGTTATTTTTGTGCATTTGCGTATTAAAATTCTTTGGTTAATCCATTTATGTTAATTATTTAACACATCTATGTTAATTTGACCAATAACTTTTATATAAATTATCTAAAATTATATTTATTAACATTAGTAAATTATTTGTGTTGTTTTTATATTTTATTTCTCATTCTCTCGTAGGCTACTTTTCTGAAGTTTCACTTCTGCCGTGTGAATTGCACACACTTTTTTACGGTCATTTTATTCCAAACGGAATTTATTTATTGAAACGATTGAAATGAAAAAAAAATGTTTCTCACACACATAGATTATACATTAATATGCTCACACTTCGACCTCCACAATGATGCGACCCTAACGTTGCCAATAAAATCAATAATACGATACATAAACACTGATAATTTGCCACTCGATAAACCAAACTTTATTACGGTTACATTTTACGTCCGAATGTCGTAAAAATATATTATTTTTATCGCTACAATCTTCGCCATTGCTATAAGGCATAGTGCACACTGTATGGATATGGATAGCAAGCGTTCTTTTAAATTTTGTTGAGCCCGTTGTTATTTTACTAATGATAAACACATCCATTACTTAACAAGACGTCTATTATTCCACACCACAAGTCGCACCTACGAGATACGTAACCAAAATACATACATTGATTGATATTTGATACAACCTTTTGCATCAAACACGTATAGAAATATGCTATTAATTTCCTGAAGTTTATTTGTTTATTTAATGTATAGAAGACTTACAGCCATATAAAAAACTAGCTATGTCCGACCCGACGAAATCGACTTAGAGAAAAAACTATAATTTAGAATTTAGAACCCAAATGTTTTATGAAGATAGAAAGTTACAGGCTTTAATAAAAATATTAATTAGTAAATGTTTACGAATATTTTTCTTAAAGTTGTAGTTTTTGCACAAAGTCTGTTTAATGTGGTACTCAATAGAGACTTATGTTCAAATAATTTATTAAACATCCGACATCGTAATAAAGTTTTGACTGAAGTGATGTAGGTATGTGAGTCTGGGATTCAATCATTACGACTATAACGAGTGATGAGGTAAGGTTAACAGTTCAGAAATGCTTTCAAATGAAATGGACACAAAATTAAATGAATGAAATTATCTACTATGTAAACGACAGGTTAATTACTACTACTATAATTATACATAGAGAAAATAAAAGTCCCAGTTTAAAACTAAAAAAAGTCGCTATTCAAAAGTGGCTGGTCTGCACTCTTCTTTAGTTGTAGCTGTGTCAATAAAGAGGTTTTATTTCGGCTGAATGAAGTATTTCCTCTTCGTCTTTATTTTAAGAATGTTTATTTCGAAAAAACAAAATTCTGACATTGTGTGTCTGTATACTCAGGTATACTCTTTGCCATATATAGTTATCTGTGCTCTTTGCATTGTATCATGAATGAGAGGAACAAAACTCATATAGACTGCTGATTTTCTCATATTACTAACATATTGCATTGCTGAGTATGTTGAAATCGGCTATGTGGCAATTGACTGAATTATATGGCCAACTGTCGGGGCCTGATTATTTGAAGTTTGATAAATTGGAACTATTGATGAGTTAGGTTAGTGTCACCACCATCAATCATTTTATTATTTGGCGCCGACTCAAAATAAGTTTATATAAAATTTGATAGTTTATGTAAATAAACTCAATACTTAAAAGGTTTATTTATTTTTTGCTTTTTAGTTCTTTTCGTCGGTTTAATTTTTTATTAAAAAGATTTTTATTCCACCACAACTTCTAAATGCCTGAACAGATTTGGATGTATAGAGTATCGTCAGAACCCTAGATAGATAGATAAAATAGAAATTTGTAAAAAAATATGGCGGTTACACAGCGCCATTAAAAAAATATACAATTCGTCTTTTGGCAGGGCAGGAGTGTTTTTTAATTTATAATTAGTAACTTGTTTCAACACTTTGGTACATTTGGTACAGCGCTTTCTACTAAACCTAATCTAATCATACTATTTGCTCTACAACATAAATAAACATTCTTAAATAAATTTGTTTTGTAAATATATACAAATGTATTATACATAGAAGCTCAGACCAATAATAACGGGAATAAAACCCACGACATCTGACATTACAATCGAATGCTCAACCGCCATTTTGAATGAATAATTTCTTTCCAGAGGATGCGCAGACCTCGTCGTCACAGATGGTTGACCGTATCAGTATTCTTCATCGCTTACTCCGTATTTCAAGCTGTGTTCAGGTCCTCTGATGCTTCGGAACCGATCGATACCCTCGGCGACATCGTGGACAAGATAGAAAAGATTACGCCCGCAATTGAAATCAGCAAGAATCATATTGAAATAGGAAAAGGTACGTATCTATTACGACTGAAATTTTAATAAAAATATATTGGTAATATATTGGCCGTTCTTGACAGTTCACCCCTGGCTGCACTGCTGAGCTCTTAAGGATCATAGCGTGAAGTTGAATACTACTAAACTAATATTATAAAGCTGAAGAGTTTTTTGTTTGTTTGCTTGAACGCGCTAATCTCAGGAACTACTGGTTCAAATTAAAAAAATATTTTAGTGTTGGATAGCCTATTTATCGAGGAAGGCTATAGGCTATATAACATCACGCTACGGCCAATAGGAGCGGAGCAGTGACCATAAACGCAGGTGAAACTGCGGGAACGGCTAGTAACCTATAAAACAGTTTCAGCGATTAGAGCGTTGACTCGCGCACCGAGGGTTTCGTACAAACTTAAATTTAGATAGTTCTTCAGAATCAGAATTAGAATTGTTTATTTGCATGGAAAATGGTACATTTTTAGGTGTTACAAATAGCTTTTGATCAACAAATTTCACCCATATAGGCATGTAAACATTATGACAGTACAGCCATCTCGAGAATCGATTCTCGAAGACTTTTCTCGTTTTTTCCGAGTGACAAACTTAATTTTGCCGTTATAAGTAGTAATATATATCTCTCATACATCAATATACGCCACGGTCCATTTTCCAATCGCAAAACAACCTTTTTTTATGTGATATATATAATTGTCAACTAAATTAACGACTTCAGGGTTTTTCCTTTACTTGTGCTGTGAGACCTTGTTTCTCGCCAAATTTCTTGATTCTAGATCAATGGGAGTACTTATTCAGCGCGTTCTTAATAAAAAGACAAACAAATATAATTGTAGATGAAATTCCACTGCCAATAACTCCGCCTACGGAAAAGGAAGACGAAGGTCCAGTAGAAGGTGACAAGAAGAAACTGAAAGGTACCCTGGAGGAGGATGAACCAGACAAGAAGACCCAGAAAGACGCTGGATACGTGGAGGTACTATGATAGTATTAAAGATCATATTTACCAATCTCCAGCATTTTAAATTTCTTGTGTTCGATTATTACCTCGCGTCCTCCCCTTCTCTCGCGTTAATTCGCGTATCTGACGGGAACAATTGAAAGGTACTCTATGTCCCTTACTGTAGGTACCCTATGTCTCTTACTGTATGTACCCTATGTCCCTTACTGTAGGTACCCCTGACAACTTGTACGGCAAACTCCATGATTGTATGTTAAACAGGACAGTGAAACTGAAGAAATCCGGGAAGAAGAGAGAAAAAAGTGGACGTCGTCCATCCCGACCATAAGGCCCCTACGAGTCAACTGTTCTCCACCGGCTATTGAACAAGTATTATATTATTTTTCTGTTCTAATCGACGTCACCTATTAAAACCGCAGTTAACCAACACTGTGCGCGTAATGTACAGTTTTACTTTTCGCTAGAATCAGCTGTTTTGCTAGCGCGGAGCGTAAAAGGTCAGTCCCCTAGCTCGCTTGTTCAGCGCCCGTACCGTACTACTTAGTACAATGCCGCTCTGAGATTGCATTGGTAGCTGTACATTGCGTAGAACGAATAAAATTAATTATTATAAATCCTTAATCTTGTATTTTTATGATGAACTGACTTTTGCATCGTTATAAGTATCCATATATATATATTTTTCGTTACGCCGACTCTTATATACTTATTCGACCATGTTTATAGTTTCCGAAACCCCTGATGGGTCAGTCAGCTCGCAAGCACGGCGGCCTCATTCTCCACATCTTGGTGTGCGTATTCACATTCATCGGGCTGGCCATCGTCTGCGATGAGTACTTTGTATCTAGCCTCGACAGGATCTGTGAAGGTGAGTGACTTTCCTTTTTCATTTTAATAGTCTTTGTTAATAGTCATTTAGTAGGAGTCCGAGCTATGTAGACGGTAGTTGAGTATGAAGTCAAATTAGTTTATCTTTGTTAAACGTCAAAATGGTAGGGTCTGGAGAAACATGTCCGAAATAGCAACTTGTGACGTCACACTTTGCTATTGTCAATCCTTTATTTTAAAGGTTTGGTTTAACAATTAAAAATTTTTGAATTTTTCATAAAATCACACTAAATTCGTGGCGATTATTAAATAAATTATTTTAATCATAGGAAACTACAAGAAAACCATACGACGTCTCTGACACGAGCACTTCTGATGGCAGAGGATACATATCCATAAACTCTTAGCTG
Source organism: Euplagia quadripunctaria (assembly GCA_963859945.1). NCBI lineage: Eukaryota > Metazoa > Arthropoda > Insecta > Lepidoptera > Erebidae > Euplagia > Euplagia quadripunctaria. The sequence continues at coordinate 3,391,190 of OY982582.1, forward strand.
GTTTTAGCTATTATCTATAAAATATTTTTATGGGATTCTCTACAAATATATTGTCTGACTTTTAGAATTCAAGTTAGCACCAGATGTTGCGGGTGCGACGTTCATGGCGGCTGGTAGCTCCGCCCCGGAACTGGCTACAGTCGTCATTGGAGTATTTTGTGCAAATGATGACATTGGTATGTTTTAACACCTTCCTAAATAGAAAGATGATCAGTTCTTAGAACCTTGTTTTTGCCCATAAGTAGTTATTTTTCGCTTATTAAAGAGAAGAAAAACATCATGTCATGATTTAACTCTGCTGTTTGGTAGTGAAAGAATGTAAATAGGAAATGCGTTTATAGAGAGTAACGGAGGTACTACAGTACAACTTTTAGTACCTACAACAACTAGTCAGTCAACAGTCTTGTTGCCCTGAAAAAATCAGTCAAATACATCGCTCAAAGCAGAAGAATTTCTGTGAATATTGTCACGATAAATGAGCAATCTCGTGCCAAATATAAATATTAAGCATAAGATTTAAGGGCGAGCTGAATTGCACTTTATTGCTTTGTTGCGAGAGTTGATATTTGTTTATCTACGATTATGGAGCCTTCTGTACGCAAGGATCTATTTTGTGCTCTATTTCCCTACGTTAAGATATAATTTAGTATTAATTAAATTATATCCTGCGAAGATAACCAGTCAATGATTTATTTTACAATAATGTTTGGGGTGACTTCTGTTCTCCTAGCTAGACCGTTACGTCTAACGCCTGTTCTGTGAGATGTAGTGAGTGGATGTTTATGTGTGTAAATGTTGTCCATCTTTGTACAGACAGAACATGCATGTGCTGCATGTTATAGGGTGTGTAACTTGCATGTGACCTTATTTAACCAAAAATATATTTCGCAGGAGTATCTGGAGTGATCGGTTCAGCGGTATTCAATATAATGTTCGTGATCTCTGTGTGTGCATTGTGCGCCGGTACCGTCTCACACCTGAACTGGTGGCCGCTCTGTCGCGACTGCTTCTTCTACGCGATCTCCATTCTGGTGATGCTGTGCACCATCGCCAATGCTTACGTGTCCTGGTGAGTATTTTTTCTCTTCATTTATCTTTCCCTGAATTGTCCAATGTGAAGAGCATGGGACAATGCAGAAAATCTCACACATAAACTCAGATGAAACTTTAAATCTATATATATAATCGTATATGGTGCTACTCATGGCCACTGTTCAATATATTGTTTGAATTTCAACTCCTTGTCTTCCGAACTACTGGGGTCACCACTGCGGAGGAACGCTGAGCGATAACCCTTCAACATTAATGCAGGATTTTTCTACCGGGCGACGTGATCATGACCAGCTAGCTACGAACCAACGATGTTGCATAATTGGAAAGTTTGATTTCGTTAAATCAGTCATTCAGATGTATGTATGTATGTACGTATCATGCGAGGGGCCATATGGCAACAACAATATCGATATCGCCAGTGTGAGAAATTTGGAAACGTGTTTCGGGTGATCTCCGATAGATGGCGCTAAACTATGTTTTTTACTGTGGCTGTCACCACGAGCAGTATGAAGCTGACTGACTCCTACTCAAATTATGATGTTGGTATTTGTTGGATTCTTTAGGCCCGAGGCTCTCTTCATGTTGATAATGTACGGAGTGTACTGCGTGGCGCTGCGCTTCAACACGACCCTGGAGCGTTGGGCCATGACGCTGCCGCTGCCCTTTAAGCTCCCAACCCGCGAGGAACAAGCCGCTCTAGTAACTTACAGGTAAGCTGTACATCTATTTTTTGCAAGGTCAATGGAGTAACAAGGGTCAGGCATTACTAGTTTTCTTGTTAATCCCTCCAGCTAAGCTACATGCTTGTGTTAGGAGTGATTTCACGTCCGAAAACGTACGGGTTCGAACCCGTAAACATTGATACCGACCTTCGGTGTCACAGGATTTAATCTCTACTGAAATATATCTTATCACAGCTGCGTATTGTTCTGAAGATGTAAAGTCATTGATGTACAAGTAGAAATATATGCATATGTAAGCCAACTTATATAGTCAGAGATAATACAAACACGCGTAAACAAACACTTTATCTTACGGTGGGTTTAATGATCAGCCGCGTCATCGTAACTCAACTATCCTTACTAAAAGTCCACCCTTGTGTGTGTACCTAACCAACAAGTATAAATTAAAAATTATAAATCCCCGACTCAAAAAATCCCTTCAACAATTAGAAGGGAGCTAAGAAAGACGATCTTCGGACGGCTGGACAGATTTTCTTCAATTAATCAATTATAGCTAAGACCACTCCCGACCTGAATCACCTTTTAAAGAAAAAAAAATGTGTGTCGGTCACAGACCGGTGCACAGCTACACATACACACGTGAAACTTCCCTCCTTATACACCACCGTCCACCCGAGTTTAAGAAGGTATGTTACCTTTTAAATATTATCGCGATTAAGTGCCGCATACTCATCTAAAATATTAGACAAGTCACAAAAGTTTAAAACAATTAGGTATAACTTAACTATTCCTTGATTACTTAATTATCAGTTTTGTTTCAGGAGTGCGGGAGGGCAGCCTCCTGCGCCCGCGGCTGGTGGAGACAGCACGTATTCACAAATGGAAGGACAGACCAAGGAGACACCATTACAGGATTCGCGTATGTGATATTTCATTGTTAGAGACCTCTTCAGCTTTAGTATAATTTGTATAGATAAGAATAATCTCCGTCGAAAGTAGGGAAAAAATTATAATTACATTTATTTATTGATAATTGTGGAGAAATGGGTGCTGTGTCCTTTCCACACAAAGGGAGAATCCTCCGACCAGGCTAGGAACCGCGACCCAAGCTTCGATTTTTTTTTGTGTGATACACGGCTGTTGGTCGCAGATGGCCTCGACAACCTTAGGCGGGCTTTCGGTGAGCGCTGAGGGCTCTCAACCGGTCTTATTAAGCAGAATTGCCCAAGGGCACGCCCTGTGGGATACGAACCTCGGCTTGGGGCGACCTAGAGCCACATTTAATAAGTTAACGCGGAGCGTATTCCGGCCCCGGTGGCGGGGTTGGAATCGCGGACGATTTGTGTTAGCTTCGCGAGCTGTGTACGCTCTACGTTGAGCGAGTGTGACAGGATCATCTAGCACTCCGAGAGCATGTTTTGATCTACGGATGTGTGATATTTGACTGGGTGTGTAATTTACAGCCGCAATCAGTAGTGGGTTGGGGTGAGTCGGAGCTGAGTCAAAGTAGCTAAGGGAGAGAGGAGAGAGGAAGGAGGATGTATGTGGGAGAGCCATGCTTCGGCACGTATGGGCCGGCTCGACTCCGCTTGATACCACGGCCTCGCAGAAAACCGGCCATGAAGCAATGCTTGCATTGCATTTCGCCGCGTGAGTGAGGTTACCGGAGGCCCTATCCCTTCCCTCTCCCCTATTCCCATCCTTCCCCTCTCCCCTTTTCCTACTCTTCCCCACCTTCCCCCTTTTCTCCTACTCCCACCTTAAAGGGCGGCAACGCACTTGTGACTCTCGAGTTACAAGGGCCCATGGGCGGCGGTAGTCATTTACCATCAGGTGACCCGTCTGCTCGTTTGCCCCCTATACCATAAAAAAAAAGAGGAGTTTCATAAATTGCCTGATGGTCGGTAGTAAGGCCCAGCGGTAGGTGTCGGGAAGTTGTATATTTACTAATCGGCGTGAGAACTTTCAGGATGCGCGATTCAGGATCAGTAGTTCCTCGTAGTTCGGCTTGTTTCCGCTAGATGATGTTAAAATATGTTTTGTTATATTCGGAAATCACCAATAACCAATAGCTCGTCAATAGCTACGAAACATGAAAAAAAAGTTCGTTGACAGACAAAACTGTAAAAGGTACTTAAAATTTTGTTTTTACCGAATTAAAAATAAGGCTCCTTCAATTAGGCTACGTAAGTATTCCTGCCAAGGGAATGCTTTGTTGTGCGGTAACTTTTATTGCACGATGAGGATTTGTTTTTACTATGAAAGTTGTTCGGATTGGGTTGGTTAGATGGCGCTGGGTACATCACCATGAAGCTTGCGGGTGCTTTGAAGCAGTTAGGGGTACATTCGCTAGATGGCGTTAGGTGTATCCACCGTGTTGCCTTACTTAGTCTTCATTTTGTGCTATTTTTACGACTTGTAAATTATTTTATCTGTTTATATAGCAGCTTACAATCCGGAGGGTACTTACGATAATGCCGCATACAACGCAGACCCGATCCCAGCTTGGGACCCCAACAGTACTTGGGACGCGAACAACTCCTGGGACAATACTGTAAGTCATTGTATCTTTTATTTATTACCCTACGGTGATTGTAGTTCTTGATCGTTATCACCGGACATCAAGGGATATCCTAGATAGTATTATAGAAGCTCTCAGACACGTTTTAACTTCCAAAGAACGCGTTTCGACTGACTTTTAAATCTATGGTAACTAGGACGAATGGTACAAAGAATTTCTAGTCGAATTGGAATCGACCGACGGAATAATCATCTCAATCTTATAGAGGACTGGTGTTAAACAACATTAATGGTGTACCTACTTGTGTTCTATATTTGCTTTGGTTAATGGGGAAGGTTTAAGCGGCGGTAGCCTAATGGCCTAAGGCGTCGAACTTGCGATCAAGTGGTTGCGGGTTTGAACTCCACCTAGCGTGAACCCATTCCTAACACAAGCATTTAGCTTAGCTGGAGGGGTTAACTAAAATACTAGTAATGTGTGACCCACGTTACTAGTATTCTTAAAAAAAAAAAGATAAAAAAGAAAAAAAAAGTTATAATTTTTTTTGTACCAAGTTGCTATAATTTCTTCACTTTTGTTTCGTTTTTTTATAAGTACAGCAATCTGTGTTCTTTTGTTTTTACTCTGTGGCATGCTATTTATTATTACCTTTAAATTTTCATAGTCATTTTCGTCTGTAAACGACAATGCAATCTAGGATAATAATTTCTAGCGCAAGCTTCACAACACTAACAGTTTTGAGTGTTTTCATTGGTCCACCCAAATGTGTGACTGTGGTGGCGGACCGGTTAGAGTTATGGAGCTCTCTAGATGTGGTTGAGTTCCGTGATTGCCGACTTATATATATCTAGTCTACTGGGTGTCTTGATTGCGCAACTCAAAACTGCAGTGGTTCTTTCATATAAAAACCACCCTGGACGCCTACCAGATCCAAGTCTACTTAAACTGTGCAAGTTTGACTTTATGTAGACTTGGATCCTTGAGTTTGTTTTTGGCGTTTCTTCTCAAGGCTAGTCATAGGGAATGTTGGCAATATCTTGTTTTACCCAAATTAATCGACGTGCAAAAGTCTAAAAAGGTCATTTGCAAAATAAATTCAAAAATTCAAATCTATTTTGCAAAATATCAACGATCCCTTGCCAGGTCGTTGGCCATACGCAAGTGTACCAGTACTTTAGCGAGTATTGTCGAGGATCTGTAGCTATTTAACCTCAGAAGGGAGGTGTTCCTGTTTGACAAATCAGTTGTAGATGTATTGATCACACTATTATACTTCCCACTTTAACTTTATTTACACAAAGATATAAATAAAATAAATGCCTGCAGTCCGCAGTGAATAGCTACAACGCTCCACAGCAACAGCAACCGTCTCAGCAGCAACAAACACAACGGCAACAACCTCAGCAGCAACCGGAACAGCCTCAGCAGCCGCCAGCAGCCCCCGCGTACTACAAAGCCAAGGAATACAACCCGGAGACGGCTGTCAACCCACTGGTGAAGCCTATTGGAGCAAGTAAGACTTTCCACTCTGCAAATGTATATTCTTAACATTGCACCGTTGATTTCCTTACTAATATTATCATATATTTGAAAGTGCGAGTGTATTATTTAGAATTTACTTAACCAGTAACACTAGCAGTTATTTGGCGCGCGGAACCCTATTTCTTTTTCCAAAATAAAAGTAGCCTAAGTTACTCATTATAATACCAGCTATCTTCCAATGAAATCCGGTGGAAAAGATTAGCCAGAACAAACAGACAGACAGACACACAAAAATTTAAAAAAATGATTTTTAGGCATAGGTATCGTCCAAATAACTGGACTGGAGACCTTGGGCAATGGCTTTCTGGCCATTGCCCAAGATCTCCAGGCCAAAACCTTCGGCCGATTTTGTTGTTTGGCCCTGTGTTGTCCATCTAGGACCGTAGTACATCCATCAACCACCTTGTTGATGGATCACAGACGGCCTTGTAAAGATTGCAATTTGCACGTTAATAGTGGATGCGGGTAGCATTTAAACCCTAATAATGTCTCCCTCAGACCACTTTCAGCTGGCATGTTGGTACATTGCGTACCCAATTCACTGGTCATGTCGCCACACCATGCCGGACTGCCGCGGCCGCTGGTACCCCATCACCTTCATCATCAGCATGCTGTGGATCTCCTTCTACTCTTACTTCATGGTCTGGATGATTACGATAATAGGTGAGTGAGTGGGGAATGAAGTTTTTAATTTGATGTGTCAAGTTTTTGATATAATTTTTGGATACACTCGATACTCCAGATACGGTGGTATCTGGAGTTACGGCTGTATCCAAAAATATGCCCTCGTATCTTATAGGTACAGCCTCTGCCTGATCACTCCGTGGAATCTTTGCCTTAGGCATTACTTTGTTATAGTTGATAGTGGAATCGAAAATTGTGGCTGGACAGATAAGACCCTTGCGATGACGGTTGTGACTTGCACTAAACTATATCAAAATCGTAAATTTCTTCAAAAAGTTCTTGATTTCAGGCAGTAGTCAACAACATAAATAAAATAATCATATTGATGTATTAGTTCTTTTCCGTGTTACAATTTAAAAATTATATTTAAAAAAAAAAACGTTGATCATCCCTGGCGCATCCCAGATACCTACATGGCACTTGAACATTTAGAATTTTTGTAGACTTAAATTTTTATGTTTTATTTGGCGTTTCTTCTCAAGAGTAGTCCTAGAAAATGTCGTAAAAATATCTAAAAGATCTATTTATATTTTTATTCTCATATATACGTTCTCAGGCTACACGCTGGGGATCCCTGACACAGTGATGGGCTTGACCTTTGTCGCAGCCGGCGTGTCCGTGCCCGACGCGTTGTCCTCACTCGCCGTCATCAAAGAAGGGTGGGTATATTACTACAATTTAGTAGCCTCCTTTTTAATCACAGTATCATAAGGAACCAGCAGATATGTGAGTCTTGGTGGATGGATTCGATAACCGACGAAAAAACAGAGAAGGTTCTCAAGTCAACCCGATTTTTGAAGTGAAAACTTCTTTAGGCACGTTTATGCACTTTTGCTATGGGGGAAAAGCACTGAACTCGTGACCGTCACGCTAATACATATATAGATCCACTAGAGGGCGCTAATCTAAACATTGAGTTCTGTGGGCTCCTTATTAATTAATGTCACCAACCTGCTAATGTGACGTTTTAAGTTGGTCGTTTCGTTAAAGTTTTCACTTCTGTCGGCAGTCCCATGACTGCCTATTTTCTTTTTTTGTAGGTATGACCACCCGTAACTTTAAGTGCTTTTAGTAACATGGTAGTCCGATTTCCATAATTATTGTTTTGTTGGAACCGGTATGCTTCGAAGTTGGTCCCATTTAAATTTCAACCCTAAGGGTAGGAAAATAGGGAACGAATTATTGTTCACCCATTCACTATGACCGGTTTTGTTGAAACTTAGCACACATTTATAGTTCTAATGACACTACGGAGACTGACTGACGGAGGCTTGTAGTAGAGCTTGTAGTTATTTTAGCCACAAATATTTTTTTTACATAAAATTTTACCGATGAAACAAGAAAGGAACTAAAAAGTGAAAAATAAACTTGTTAGCCTAACTAAACTCCTACACTAATGTACGTATTCCACTCAAGTTAACATCGCTGAAGTGAAGGAAATTGTGACTGAAAATCCTCCTTCAAGTTTGAGAGAGATAGCCGCTGAACTTTGTGTGTCTCACGAATCGATTCGTTGCCGCTCGACTAGCCCCGAAAGATCTGAATTTTCTACAAGAACTCAATCACGTATTCACTGGACATATCCAGTCAGAAAGTCGGCCACAGCCATAGCTCCGGCTGACTTTTTTCTCTTTCCAAAACCCAAATTACCACTTCGAGGTACCCGTTTTTAGTCGATAGAAGATATCAAAGAGAATTCGCGGCGAGAACTGAAGTCGACTCCGGAAAATGCATTTAAAAAATGTTTTGATAACAGGATTATTCGTTGGCGTAAGTGTATTATTTCTGAAGGGGTCCACTTTGAACATTTTGTGTTTTATTGACCTTATCCCGGTACTTTCTTAACAGAGTAGTATACTTATGCCTAAATATGGACATATGTGAGTACAATTAGTGTATTTACACGACGTTGGGGATGGTGGGTATAGTGGCGCGTGTGGCATGGCAAAGTGGCCTTCATTACATGTACTATTATTTGGTGATAACTTTTTTTGAAGGTATTTTCCAATGTTGCTTGCACTTAGTGGTTAACTATCCCCAACGAAATCTTATAAATATTTATTTTATTTCACTGTTTTCCTAATCCCTAATAAATAATTTTGAGTGGGCGCCAAACATACAAAGACACCTCACGCATTTTGTTATTTATTTTATTCTTGCTGTTTGCGACACGCATAGGTTTTGCTATATATCTCGTACCTGATCTGATGGTGATGAGTCTGATGAATCAAGCTTCGGAAGCAAGCTATCAAAATTACTCAGCACCCATAAAAATTTACTTCGTGGTGCCCTCACTTTTTGTCTCCGGATTCTTAATATAGAATTGAATAATTAATCATTATTAATCCAATAGTAATCGGAATATCCTTTAAATAAATCTCTATACCTACTCTCTCGGCAGGATAAAAAGTGCACGTTACTTCAGCGCTACATATTTGAAGGCTCTGTAAAGCTTGAAGACTTTTCTTTCATAACCTGAGCTAATAAAATTTAATAGCTACACAACAACTAAATGTTTAAGCTTGGTTTTGCTTTATTATTTGCAGTTATGGTGACATGGCGGTATCCAACGCCGTGGGATCTAATGTATTTGATATCCTGGTCTGCCTTGGACTCCCATGGTTCATCCAGACGGCTATCATACACCCCGGTAGCCATGTCAACGTTTACCATAAAGGTAAGAGTAACCGAATATTGATTTTATTTCTACTGGTCGAACGGAATAGAAAGTTGGGTTCTTCCGACTTGGGAGCCACATACTATAGAAGACGACCGCCCTTTAACCAGTACTACAACAAGTATTCTACTATATCTACTAGTAGGCTGGGTTGCCAGAAATCGATTGTGTTGTGTCGGTAATGGATTGTCACTTGACTGACCCTGTATTAATTTACATCCTAAATTGTACAAAAACCTACTTTAAACAAGGCCTGGTGAAAGGGAAACAACCTCGCCTTATGCTAGCGGTAGGTCGATCCTCAAATAATTTGGTCGATTCAACTCTGAGTAACCATTTATCGCACACGTAAAATGTCCAATTTAATTAATGATGTAGTGATAATTATAAGTAAGATTAAATTCTTTAATTAAACGATGAACCAGTAGTTTTGGTGATCACTACGCTTCGAATGAGTGGTAGTAGAATTACTTGGTATACTGGCAATACTATGCAGGAAGTTACCTTTTAAATTGTAATACTTATAGTAGATTTTATATTGCTTTTTTGCTTTTAGGTTTGATCTACTCGACACTATCTCTATTTTCCACTGTGGTCTTCCTGGTCGTGGCCACACATGCTAACGGCTGGAAGCTTGATCGAAAATTCGGAGCAGTACTAATGGTATGGTACGTTCTCTTCATCACCCTGGCCAGTCTTTACGAACTTAATATATTCGGCGATTTTACAAACCCTGATTGTATCTCCACTTATTAATTTTGTTGTTGGTATCATTCATTTCGTTATGTTGGCTATTCGTTTAAGCTGTCAATGTCATGTAAATTCTATTTTGTTTATGGTCTGGTGTGTTGGAACTATATGGATATGAAATGAACCGAAATTATTCCATACGTACGATAAAATTAAATTATTTTATTAAAAATACAAAATACAACAAAGCCAAATATTTTGTTATAGATTAGTATATTTCACAGCAATTTTTTTTTTTTTTTATTTTAGATTGTTAGATGTAGAATTAATAGTTTTAGTTATAAATTTGTATATAAGTTATGTATGTATTTGATTTTTTTAATTAAAGCTGGCCTAATTTCTTGTTAATACATAATGTCTATAAAAATACTAGCAAACTTTTAAAAAACGCTCTTGTCTTATGATTAAAAAATGCATCGATGTTAGTTTTCTCTATATATTTTATATAATAGGTATTTTATGGTAAAATGGTTCGAAAATTATCACAATAGAAAAGCTAGTGTAATTAAACTTAGGTAATTTTAAGTGATGAAATAGTTTTGCATTCAGCAGTGTTACTTTACTTAAAGCATGCTTGTTACTATCGTGATTTTAAATATTAAGTAATTATATACATGTAATTATATAACAATATCATTTAGCTATATTTCTTGGCCATTAAGTAATGATATAAAAGGCCTTACACACAGGTGTGGTCATATTTTATGATCATATATACCTACCGTATGAGCGCTTTTCACTCAGTCACTTTGAAATCGTAAAATTGACCTATAAAGCTAATATTTTGAAATAAAAAGGGCTGATGTGAATGAAACTATAAATATTTAATACCAAGGTTGTTAGTGGAATATCCAGATTTATCTGTAAGTTATCGTATAAAAAAAAAACAAAGTCAATGAGATTGTCATGAAAATTGATAATATTTTGTTTAAAAATGTGCATGTAAATGTGTACTGATTATTATAAGCGTCTTGCGAAGAACAGAAACTTCTTTTTAATTTTTTTCTAAATTCATTTTTTTCTAACTCAACTATGTTTAGGCTATTCATAACGCTCCTAAAATGTGACCACACCTTACTGTAACACCTTGTGTATGTATCTAATTATGTTTTAACTGAAACACTTGTAAGTATGTATAACGAGACGTAGACATAGTGCTCAGATCAACTGGTAACAATTCTCGAAACAAGCTTTGTAAAGCACAGGAGTTGCTTGCGCACAAAATGCTATTTGAGTTTAAGCTAAATCGTAGAAATCGACACGTATAAAAATATACCTTGCAGCTTGTGACTGTGAAAGTGAAATGTCACATTGTTATAATTTTAATAAGTAGTAGGTATTTTTATCAATAAAGAAAGCAATTCCGATAATGCCACTATTAAATTAAATGGTCAACCCATCCCATCTAATGAAACAAAATTCCCGGCCCAATACAACAACATATATTTGCCTAGAAACCAAAAAAAGGAGTAATTCGCTTTAATATATGATTAATCTTATGAATCTTTGCATAGTTCTAGTGAAGTTAGGTACATTTCAAAATGTTATCTAGTCACAAAAAATGTATTGAGTACATACCTACTATTCAAAATAGTGTTATTTGTGATATTATTTAAATTATTAATTCATTCACGATTAAGTCTTAACTTATTCTTACTTTTAGTAATAATATAATTTTGTAAATCATATTTTACCCTGTAACATCGATGTTTGACGAATTACTACAATAGTTATTTGGGAAAATTATAAATTTTATTACATTTTGTACTTTTTACTATGAGTATATGTATTTCAAATAGCTATAGTCATCGAACCTAGTCATCTTTTGTAGTTGATACTTGAGTTAGTATTTCATTCATTAGTTTCAGATCTACTACAAATATATCTTTGTAGCGTTTATTTTCTACAGCCTAAGTTAAATGTTGTAAATAATCTATACTCATATTATAAATCTGAATAGTTTGTTTGTTTGGTTGAACGCGTTAATCTTAAGAACCGAAAAAATCTTTTAGTGTGAGATAGCCCATTTATCGAGAGAGGCTATAGGCTATATAACATTACGCTACGACCAATAGGAGCAGTGACTATAAGCGCAGGTAAAACTGCAGGGACGGCTAGTTAATACATATAATTGTTTATAGGTATCTAATTATACCCCATTAACAAGATTACACATGATTTTTGATCTATCAGTGTTTATTGCTGAAAACTACCAACTTCCAAAAATCTGTTTTCCAAGTTGACTCAAATACCTCAGCACTGTTCTCTATTTCTTCCCATTTATATTTACTGATATGTTACCCCATTCCAATTCTGTGATCTACTTAAATATAATCGTATAAAATTAGTGAGTATGTATCTATTTCGATTAAAATATATTTTATTATTAAAGAGCTTAAATAAAATGAGTTGCTTTGTTTGGAATTAAGATAGGTATTTGATGTATTTGAAGATAAATACATTTTACATTATTTGTTACCATTTGATTTTTAGATCAAATAGATACATACAAATAAATTAATATAGTGTTGCTAGATATTCCGCTGATTATAATATGTACACTAGTGTTCATATGTTAGAAGAATGTGGCCGCTTTGAACATTTATCAGAAAAAATAAGGTTCATGTATTATAATTATGTAACATAAAATTGTCGTATCCATTGAAAGCTTAACTCGAGATCTATCTTACGCCTAAAAAAAATTGTATATGTTTACTTCTATCCTTTACTATAAAAAGACAGTCGCCAGACTGAGAAATAAACCTATTGGCAATTATTATTTTTTGAATAATACTGAATCGCTGATGAATAGTTGGATCAATAAATTTAAAAATAATGTCAATTAAAGGAGACCACAAGTACTAACACGAAGTCTAAAGAAATATACAGTTTCTTTGTACTAACATCGGTCTTTTAAATGTGATAGATTTAAAAAAATAAACTATTACTGACAATATACAACACAGGTACCCTAATAATGGTAACTGTCAAATGAGAAAAGAAAATTAAACATTTAAATTTGTTGTACATTCGAAATATATTATGTACATATAATTTGTATTTGGGTTTAAGCTTATACTTTTTAATACTTACTCATATTTATTTTATTCCTCTTGAAATATTGATGTATTAGTCAAGAGACTAATTTTCACCAGATCTGTTGATATTATATAAACAAAGTTCCCTTATTCGTTATAAGTATATGTGATGTAGTGATTGTCAATTATAAAATCTTTGTGTAATGTGTGTTTGAAGTATTCGGGTTCTTTCGACAATAATCGCTCTATGTGGCTTCTTCCTATACTATATATACAATTATTGTTTAAAGTGTAAACATGAGCTACACATAAATTTTATTATTTTAAAGAACTCCAACCCTATTATCAGCCGATGTCATTGCGTTACCACCGTATTTAATGATTATCATTTAAATGTATGTATAAAATCATTTACTATATGTATATGAATGAACAAATATTGTAACTACATAATGGCTACACCGTGGTTTTAAAAAAATATAACGACGTAACTCTTAAATTTAATTGCACACAAATTTTCAACGCCTGTTTACACAATAGTAAATATAAACTCAATTAAAATTGTCAATTGGATATTGGTCTTTTTAGATCTTAGGTAAATAAAACCCTATCGATGTATAGTCCAATGTAAACGATGGCGACGCTTTTCCTTTGTCCAGTAGCGGGACGACATAACACAGTAAAAATAATGGAATAAAAAAAATCGTGTACCTTCACAAACATACTACTACACTACAAAAAAATGATAAATTTGGAAAGGCATGTACGTAATATTCGTTATTTGAAATTAATAATGTTAAAATATGTAAATAGTAGTGGACCATGGTAAATTATTATGTATTATAAACTTTAGAGTATGTACTTAATGTTCGTGCTATCTTATATTAAGTTAGCTATTTTAGCGTAGCAAATTGCCGTGGCGTAGCTTGAGACTACAATTAAAAAAACAATTGGACCTAGTTACACTCTACGCCCATTGTATGGAGCTTTCAATAAAAGGCATATCCACACTAATTTTTCGAAGCCATACATTTATAAAAAAAAATTAAGTTGGAGGTTTTTGAACACGTAGGTTGGTAACATTTTGGACTCCTGTCACTAGGCTCCAGTAACATCAACTTTGGGGACCGGGTTTTTAGTATAACCTTCGGTACACTAGGATCCATCAAGCGATTCGTAGTTATTTTTTAAGTTAAGTAAATATAATTCTCTGTAGACTGATATGTACTGACATGACTAAAATTAGATACTTTTTAATAATTTTAAAATATCAAAATGACCGAAATTGGATTAATTACTTATTTGAAATGAAACACCTCCAAGAAAGTCATTTTGTTAATAAAAATAAACGTTGTTGGTAAGAAGATTTTGAAAAACAGGGTTCCATCTCTGATTCAAGGAACCAGGGGACAGAGTTTAATTGGAAATATTATTAGAAAAAATCAAGTTCCTTATCCTGACTTCCTTTAAAGTTTTGATGGAGCGGAGATGAAGTGGTTTCTAAATCCAAATGACTTTAGAATTTACACAGTTGATTCTCTTGTCTAAGGGATTTAAGTAGCCTAGACTTTATGTACACTATCCAAATGCGTCGTGGGTTCTGGTGTACAGAAAATGATACTTGATTCTTTGCTGGATTCAGGTAATGGTCCTAAGTGGCCGAAGGCACTTTTGAAATACAGCAGTGTAGTTTTGGAATGTTGCAAAAACTAAATTCTAGAGCTGGAAAGTAAACAAAAATAGCGATGTAATATAATACTAGATTAACACAGTAAAACCACACTAGGCCAGCACTATTGGACTCTAGGTTCTAGAATAAATGAGTACAGTACTGATATAGTTCACTTGTACATAGTTGAATATTGTAACATTATAAAAATGGTATCATCTAAGTATATGCATTCTTTGAACGCCAATGTCACAAATATGCGACAATGTCGCGTACAAATATTTTTAATATAATATTATTATTATTATTTATCTTAGCTGGGAAGTTCTTATCAATTAAAAATAAAGGTATTGAATCTGTTAATATTGAAATTTATTCATTTTTGGTTTTTATTATGATGAAAAGAGTTATTTACAGTCAGCCTGTGACCACGACCAGTGCAACCTGGTCAGAACGTCAGGCAAAAAAAGGGATGAAATATCTTTTAAACACGTGATCGCGTTAATTCACGTTAGCGTAATTATTTACAGCTGAAGTTGTTTAAATTAATGTTTAATGGATCTTGCAAAGATTAAAGAAGAGGATTACAACTATTCTTTATCATAAATCCTACATACTTAAATTAATAATAGCTAGTACATTCAAATTAATTTTAAATATGTACACAGTGAACTATTTCCATGCAATATCTGCTAAGATTTGATATCAATGTAATTTTCACGAAATGCGTATTTTTACCAGTAAACTATAAAAGCAATCGGCTTAGTATTTATAGTGTAGATCATCTTGATAGTTATTTGTATTTAGATAGTTAATTATAGCATTTTCACCTGTTAATCCTTTCAAATTCGTACGAGTGTTGTATGTTTAAAAAAATATTATGTTGTAGGTGTCTCTATTGCCAGTTACGAAAAAGTAAAGCGTCGTGCAAATATTATATGGATACTCGCTGTTTGCTTATTTATAACAAACGACTATGTATACTGTAAGTAGAGTTAGTTTAAGGTACAAGTCCGAGACAAGCTGCAGAATGCAGCCGCAGGCGGCATTGCTGTTGCAGTCAACCGTATTGTTACCTTGGTCGCCGCCGTTTCTATTCCGAGACTTGTCGCTGTGTGTGTCCGCCGCTGCAATGTCGCTCTGCTCGGAATAATTTGCATAGAAAGTCTTGGACTTGTGCCTTATATATAAATACGGTAGTCGGCTGTCAATACGTCAACACGAAAAAATCCTGCAGAAACTAATTTGAAACAACAACTTGTGGCGTCATTCCTTGCTATAATCAAATAGTTTAATGTTTCGTTTGACAACTAAACAGTAATAACGTACTAAATAATCCACATTTATCATATGTAATCATTAACTCGTAATATCGACTTAATGATCATGAAATAAGTGAAAGATCTGCAAATAAAATGGACCGCAATTTATTAATAGCACTAGGTACCTACCCTATGTCATTGACCATTGAACAATTGAAGATTGAAAGAATTGAATTGAGACAAGAACACTCAAACTTAAAATTTATTTTAAATGTTTATTGTTATGTTGTGTGTATTTGGCTCACTTTCTACAATCACACTAATTAAAAACAATATTACGAAATAGGTATGTGAGTGACACATCACTAGCGTTCTTAAACACCATTCGACTAAAAACGTGTGTACCTTAGCGGCTTTTTTTTTCTTTTCCTAATGGGTAGTGGAATAAGTAGGCGTTTGTCTTCCAACTCACTCATGGAAATTGACAATGAAGACGAAGACGGTACACGCCTATTCAAGAGAAACCTAATCCCTACTCTTAGACGTTCTAGGATTATAAACACTGGTGACACACACATAAACTTTGGTGACTCGAACCAAAAAGTATTATTATCATAGTGTACCTACAATATCACAATTACGAAGCATAGCTAACTTAATCACTATAACTTAATCATTATGACGCCTCAGCTGCTTCGTACAAATGGCGTATGAATTATTTTCTTATTAAGCCTTGTAAACTAACATTAGATGTATACTTATCGTTTATCCTGTGTTGAAGGTAGTGTGCATCTACGAAACAAATATTTTAATTTTCAAAGCTTAGCCATGAATAAATATATTTTGGTAGTTACGTACAAAATTCCATCTTTAAAGAAACTTAAAAAACAACTCTCGTCGTTATGAAATAAACTACTAATTAGCGTGAACACATTTACATTATAACAATTATTTCCTATTGTTACCACGTGCAGTATACTATATTATTATTATTATTCACGAGCACCCATATCCCTTCAGGAGAGTTCTATTACTTAACTGCGACTTGAAACTGGCTAATGACAACATTGGAATGGCACCGGTAAGGATTACAATAACTAGAGAGTGTGGCAAGATTGCCTCAAACTACGGTCGTTGCCCCTATCGCTTCAACGCGTTAGTTACTGGCAACAATTGTGACTTATCAATTTTCAGTGACAAAACCATTGTTAAGTCACAACCTTTGCCAGTGTCAAATTAACAAAAGAGTACCTACATTTCGAATAACGAAATATTAAAATATTTTTTATTTATTTGTATTGAAAAATTGACCTCATTGAATTTAAGCAAGAAATTGTTGACTGCATGGCACAACATATACTGTTGTTAATCTTTGCATACCGTAGTATGTATAAGATGTAGAAAGTTTTGATAATTGTAACACCTTTGTACCTACCCATTCTCGAAAATTAAGAAATGGAATAGAATTGAACGTGAAATAATTTGTTTTGTAGATGTTAATAAACCTTTACTAGACTTGCAGTATTATATACTATTGTGGCATACCTACTTAAGTAATTATCCCATTTGTTACGCTGTTTTAAAATCGGTGTTTTCTCGAATGTTACGGTTAGATTAGATGTTCTGTATATGGCTCGAGAGGGCTAGAAACAATTACGTGAAAATTTATTGTTAATTACTGTAAGTTATATGACAATGTTAAATAAAGTGTAAAATGTACGTGTAGTTTTATTACATGCCTTTTTTAACCGGACTTTTTATAAGTAAACTATAATTTCGGCAAAAAGATTTTCTGTTGCTGAATTCATTTATTTTTTATACATTTGCAGCGTGCATTTGATAATTCTGCCGTGAGAGGAGGGTATGTATTAATACCTAAGTATTACCGACTGAGTGTTGTCTTAACCTCCTCTGATAAAAGTACAGAAGTCTGCTGTTATGTGTGCCCTACGGTGTAGTGTCCATAGTGTGTAGGTGTTAGGTGTAGTGTGTGAAACAAAATGGCGATTTTTATAATCAGTTTTTAATAAATTGTAGTGATGATTGTTAAATTTTCTGTACAATGCACTCGAAGGCTGCCCATAACGAGGCGTTATACTTACAAACTTAAAATGTGGACGCAAAACTCATCTTATCAACTTCCAAAATTATTAGGGGGTGTCCATTAATTACGTGAAGCGAAATTGGTAATTTTTCGACCTCCTGCCCGTTGATAAGATGTCGAGCCAAATCTACACAAGATTTGGCTCGACTTCCTCCTTCCCCCCACCAATCTCACTTGAGATTATTTAAACTGTGTATTTTTGTGTAAATAATAAAATAATTGATTACGTTGCATTTATTAAAAACTAGCAGTTCCCGCGCGGCTTCGCTCGCGTGTACATATTTATATACTTTGCGAGGAACCTTAATTCTATTTCCAACATAAAAGGAGTTACTCCTTATAACATCCAGCTATCTGCCAGTGAAAGTCCCGTGGAAATCGTTCCACCCGTTCCGGAGATTAGCTGGAACAAACAGACAGACAGATAGACAGACAGACAGATAGGCAGAAATTTTAAAAACTGATTTTTAGGCATAGGTATCATGCAAATAACTATATGAGCATAGAAAAAACTATTATTTTGCCATTACAAACAGACCCTTCAATTTTATTTATTTGTACTGATGATAATACGTAAATTGCTTAATTACTTAGTTTTATTTAAGACTAGGTATTCACCACCAGTATTTGGACTAGTAGTAGTCTAGAATCACTAAGTAAATCTAACAATAAAATACCCAAATAGTAAAAGAATAATAGTACCTCATTATAATCCACAGCCTCCATAGCGTGTCATGGGGGGTCTCAAACGTGACTTTTTGCAGTTTCGTTAGGAAAAAATTACGTCATTTGCCAAGATTTGGATGGACCCTCTCCCCCTCTAAAGGAGTCGGGTAATGAATCACCCATTGTATACTCTTTAGTCACCACCTTTAAAAAATACGCGCGAACCACGATGGCGATGCATTCCATAAGCGTGCAGCTTGCAATGTAAAAGATTTGTCAGAAAAGGTTGTGGAGAGGGTTGGAGTTTTCCGATGATCTTTAGTACCTATCTATTTTGTGTGTCGTGAATGAATGCGAAACGTATCTCGAGGTAGACAGGGTTAGTAGTGTTAAATAAGATATTATAAAGGAAAGAGAGGATGTGAATTTTCCGGAGAAGGTGAATCGGAAGAGTTTGGTACGAAATTAGGAGATATGATCATATTTGCGTAAGCCAAAGATGAATTTTTACAGAAATGCCGGAGTCTCCCAAGTTTATCTAGTTCATCTTTATTAAGATTGAGATAGCTGACGTCGGCATAGTCAAGAATGGGGAGAAGAATAAATTGCGCGAGTTCAATGTTAGTATAAGTTGGAAGGAAATTACCTACGTAATCTTAAAGAAACTGCAGAGGCAAATTTTTCGACTCGTATATTGTATCTTAACACTCCATGAGGGGGTTTTGTCTAAATGTATCCCTAAGTTTTTCACACTATTGTTTAAAGGGATAGTGATACCTACCTTCAAAACAATTTGTGGAAGTACTCAATAATCAACTTTATGAATAAATCTAGAGACTGACAATAATAGAGCGAATATAATTAATTTAAATCATGGCAACCACTGCTTGCGGCCATTTTTTTACTGGCAACCATGGGTTATCGTGTATAGCAAATATTAAACATCAATTGATATAATATTTATTAAAAAAACTGAAGGCTGTAAATAATGATGTACTTACATGTTTACACCTGGTAACTCAAAGGTTGCAGCTAACTGGGAGCTGGCAACCATTGTTTTCTGAATTTTTCACATCATTTCCTTTCAAATGACGTATAATTTATTAAAGAAACAGCTGCTATTTATATAAATTAATTAATTACACTAAATTAAATTACAGGTAATTGCGGCAATTTTTTTATAGCCAATCCGAAACTAATGCATTTCATACTCACTAATCATTAATTTAAATTAAGTTTCATTGAAAAAACAGATATCTTTAGAATCGAGCGGAGGGATCACGTACTAATACAAAAATACAAATTTATAAAACGGGTTCTTAAAAAAAATGGCGGCCATATCTATCCTGCCTACTCATATACCAATACTCATTGACTTGTCCCTTTCCATCTGTTTAATTGACAATGTCAATGGCCAATTTAAATGTCAATTGACGTTGACAGTAAAAACAGTTCAAATGAAATTGTCATTATCTGTCACCCTGTCACAATAATAATGACAATTTCCTATAAACTGTTTTGAATTTAATTTTTTTAAATATTTGTAGTTTTGTGCACAATTGAATAATTATTCTATAGTTTTTTGTGTCTCAAAACATATAATTACAAAACTTGTGTAGCGTGTTGGATAACATCCGGGCGAAGTAAAAGTGTAAAACATCTATTTATGGTTAAAATTGCCTTAAGACAAACAAAGGTTAGTACAATTTGTTAACAGTCGCTAAATAATACTGTCTAATAATATTTTATTACATTTACATAATAATTTCTTTGAATAAAGAATTTTTATGTGGATTTATAAACTAAGAGTGTTGTCGCTAAGCTTTAAATATGGCTATCGATATCGACATCTACAAATCGTTAATATTTTCTTTTGTAACATTTTTTTTAGGTGCAAGCAAAACTCTCGGAAAAGATACGTACTGATAGAGAAACTACACGTAAATGTATGTTAGTTCGCTTAAAATGATTTAAAAAAAATAGTTAAAAAAACTGCAATTCCTTCTCTACGATTAACAGCAGAACCATTACCTGCCTGATAAAACATTGGTTAATGTTCCCTTGCACGTGCAGATGATTGATACACGTAGTTGTGTCCATGCTCGGTAAGTGGAGAATTTAAAAAAAATACTGAGATGGGTTCTTTATCAGAAACACAGCAAATTAAAAACTATACCTATTTTGTTTCAGAACGAAAAGACTATGTTCAAATTCAAATTGATCATAATTAATAACTTTTTGCAATATTTTAATAATACTGTAAAATAATATTTCGTATTCGTAGAATGGACAACACTATTTTCATTTCCGGTTTGCATAATATTTAGCACCCATCAAAATTTTAATTTTTGTTGGCGAATTAAACTCGAACCCGTTTTATGCATCGTTTCTTAGTACGAGTCCCGACTGTTCTAACGTAGTTTGTAAACTTTTTGGGCGCAACAAGACAAAAGAACGCTTTTGTTTTCTATACCTAGTTTAACTTTTATTTCCTTAATTCATTTCTGATCTCTAAGATGTTTATTTCACTGCTCCGGTCCTAAAGGCCATAACGTGATGTGAAATGTGAATGTAACCTACCTCAAGAATTGGCGATAAGCCATAAAAACTCCAACCTCTGCAAAACAACTCTTCAGCATGTCACTTGTTATGTACCTATGTAATAACAAAATGAAACCACAAAATATTAGTTTATTACTGTTTATTAATTTATATAGTGTAGAAACACTGAGTATACACACAACTGGAGACAAAATGGCTGTCCTGGAAATACTAGCAAGTCCCAATGGTAAAACTGAATTTTGCAACAAATGAGATCAATAATATCACTCATAATGGTCATATACATAATAATATAATAAACTGAATACTAGTACATAAACTTTGTACAGAAATTTGAATTTTGTCTCCATTTGTTCGTTCACACGCCGTTCGCACTAATCATTTCGGAAACTTAAAAGTTATATCTTAAATTTAAAATGATGTATTATGACACTTCTAGCGTTCTATAGAAACAATACACATAAAATCTCCACACAGGGTCAGTTTTCACTCTACGACTACAAATAGCAAGATAATCGTTTACAAAAAAAAATGTCGATATCACACACACATAATAATTGTTTATCACGTTGAATGGTAATCGGAATCTACTTCATTTGAAAAACTGAGGCATGTAAGCCTCAAACGAAACTTACTCCGATCACAGCTCAAGTCTTAGTCTCAAAACTCGGCCACAAAATTTAATAGAACTTGAATGACAACGCAAACATTTCGCTGGTTTGCGAGAATAGCGACGGAACTAAAAACTATTGATTTTAGAGAATGGCAATGAATTTGTGATTTTCGCTGGTCTTGTCTCAAATATATTATGAACTTGACACTTTCTAACGAACGTTAGGACTAAATCGGCGTTGCATCTCTGGTTCACGTTAAAATATCAAAGATTTGTGATCGTTTGGCATACTTAGTTCAATTCGACTTCATTACGTCGATATTCTCGCAAACCAGCGATTTTATAACTCATTGAGAGCTTTTTGCAGCGATGTCATCGGCAACCGCGGGCAGTGCTCCGTCACACGTCTGCGATTCGTTATCGCCACTAATCGTGGTTGTTCAGTAGCGATACAGGCGCGTGTAAGGCGCAGCTGTCGTGTCGCAACTACTAAACTGCTGCCCAGTTGCACCAAATAATCGCATAATCAAAACCAGAATGTTACGATTTTGCCAGTAAATCTCCAATAAATATTTTTTTTTCAATCACAAAATATGTCAAAAGTAAATTATAGTACTTCTCTACAAAATAAAGAATCGTACTGCAAAATTTAGCAATGTCGGGTTGACGTACTTTTGCCAGTTACCATCATTATAATATAGTCAAAATAATGGAATAGTTACAAATATGAATAAGCTTCTCATCCGGCACTAGATACCCATTGTCATCTGTAACACAAAGTAGACCCAACACCCAATTTTGGTATGATTTGGGGGTATTAATAGCGTTTTTGTCATGTAAGTAGTTATTTAGTGCAAATGCGCTTGAAAATGCTGTGGGTTTGGGGGTTTGATACAGGTATAATATTGTCAAAGCTGTTCACGGTAATATAGCTTCCTATTAGTGAAAGAATTTTCAGAATCGGATCAATAGTTTCAGAGATTATCGCCTACATACAAACTTTAGCTTTTAAAGTAAATGAACTTATGATTCTGAAGTTATAAGCCTTCAAATATCCATATTTCAGCACTAAATTTAAAGCAGCTTTAGGCTTCAATATGCAAAACTAGTCAAATATAGGTAGTTCACTGTGAAGTACTTCTTCAGTAACTTTATATTTAGTGACTTCTTAGTATTTTGGTTACAATAAATATTTTTCCTAAGAACTCACATCCAACCGGTATACTGATAGACTACTGCTGAAATTACCGAGCATTTTCCACGTCTACTGTCTAGTGGAATGTGCACTCCTAATTATCACTATTTGTTTTACATGACTAACAATCATGGATAATTAATAAATGACAGTATATTTTGCTATCGGTAGGTTAAGACCCTGCGCAGATGAGGGACAACGGCGGACAAAATGTCCGCGGTGCGCTCTTATTATTAGCCTCATTAGGTTGCACTTTGTGTATGTGTGTATACAGCCAGGCGACATGAGGTATTCCGCAGGCAAAGTGCAACCTTATCGCAGTACAAATAAGAGCGCGCCGCGGAAATTTTTACCGCCACAGTCCGTCGTTTGCGCAGGTCTTTATAGAGAGCTTGGACTCCCTGGAAACAGCCAGTTCGAGTTAAAATATCCAACCCTGACCTGCTCGAGAGCTAT
Organism: Euplagia quadripunctaria; assembly: GCA_963859945.1. NCBI lineage: Eukaryota > Metazoa > Arthropoda > Insecta > Lepidoptera > Erebidae > Euplagia > Euplagia quadripunctaria. The sequence continues at coordinate 3,414,665 of OY982582.1, forward strand.
TGCTTACACTATCCCTCTTCTCCTCTTTTTCCCCTTTTAATATATTTCCCATTTTCCCATCTTCAATGCCCAAATTGCACGATTAACGGCAATAGCAAAATGTTGGTGTTCAACACCACTCATTACCCCTTCTTACAGGCGTGAGTGTTTTTAAATGCAATTTTCCAAGCACAATTTCCTTTAGATCCAATTTTACTGTACGAAAATGTGCGATAGTACCATTCCACTTCCAACTTCGGAAACAATGTTTCATATCATGAAGTATCATAATACGCCACAAAAACTCAAATAGTGCTTTCTTAAAAAAATATGTAGTGATTAAAACAAGTTTACTAACTTATATATTTACAATTTTATATTCTTCAAGATACCGCCGTATCGCTGTCCCTTCAGGACGCGCCTCGATCACTCTTTTATGTACAATTTATAAGTGAGATATGCCAAATTAAAAGAATCAGTAAAAATAATCTTAAAACTATGTCTGTTATTCGATACGTGACGCGTCCCAAAGGGCAAGGAATCAATTCACTTAGTTTCTACCACATTTGTTTCGTTTTTTTTTTATATTTTTGACATTTTTTCACTTTTGTTATAGACTACTTTATTCATTAGAAATCTGCAAATTTTAATGAATATATCTAGCCAAAATTCTGTTATCGCATTCGTCGGTCGTACTCCAAACTTAGCTCAGATATGTACAGAGTTAACAGTTACGTAATACAACCGACCGACAATAAATCGTGAACACTAGCTAATTAGAAAAACTAACATCAAACTAAACAATCATTGAGTTACTTAACTACAAACTGAATTAAATGTTTTTTTTTTATCTAGAGTAAATTGTATGAACATCTGTAATGTAGTTTACAGTTAATATTATACAGTACAAAAAAACATTTCTGTTGCTACACAGAAAGATCATGTATACCATGAGCGTACGCTGTTGGTTCTTTATAATGATAAAACAAACGCCTCTATATACTCAAAACAAAGCTAGTCCCTTGTGATCGACGCGTTCGACGCCCGTCGAGAGCTCCGCACTCCACACTGCACGTCACTACTCATACGTCATCGGTGACGTAACGAATGACGCGGCCCTTGCACACTCGCACACACGCACACAACACATTCACACACAAATGCTATCGCGCTCTCTTCTTTGCCGGACCACCCGTGGCTGCCGAACGTCGTAATCTCTTTCACTGTAGAAGAGAAAAAAAAAACAATATAAGTATGTATTAAGAAAATGTTGCAAATTAACATATTAAGCTAAAAGTACCAAATAAATACGTGAAATATATAAATACTAATTCTTTTATTATACTTGTGAATTATAATTACACGCATGTACATCTAGGTATTCATACATAATAATAATATAATGGTTCGCTAGTTAGCTAATTTACATGGCAATACCACTGAGACCTAAGCATGTGCCCTTCACTTTATTTATTAGGTCTTCTGCTGGCGTCACGCACACACTAAAAGTTGTCGTGTTCGCAATTTTCTATCCATATCAAACTTTATTTTAAAGTCATACTTATGTGAATTTCAACTAAAAAAACTCAAAGCTACGTGAAGAGGCGTGTTATAACTATTTAATAATAAATTATGTTATTTGAAATTACCGCAAAAATCTTGTTCCGCAAAACATTGTGTAGTTCATTAATTAGAAATAAATAATCATACTCGAAGGTTTTTTATTAAAATTATACAAAATTCACATCGTAACCTGTCGTTCTATATTCGAACATTGTCACACATGACAGTATTTTTAGTGTTGGCAACACTTATTTTAAATTTATACAATTTTTTGAAGAATTAAGACTATAAAAATAAACAATTGCCATAATTGATGTGGACCGTTAACTTTACTATGATTGTGACGAAAAACTTTTAACAAAAAAAGAACTAGGTCAAAACATGCCGGCCACTGTACACAATCGTAAGTGTATTCGATATACTATCAATAATGTTTTTAAACCTTATAAAGTAAAAATTTACAGTGAACAATACTCACACACACATACACACTACACTCAACCATAGTTGTACACAAATCTTTTAATAAAATAAAAAGTTAAAAGTATCTTTTAGGGATACAAATTACCGAAAATATCCTCTATAACTATCATGAAAAGGCGCGAGTGAGTTCAGAGGTTATTAGTAGCCAGTAACCAACAAATTTAGAATTTTCTAATCTCCTAAACCCACTCGTAAGTTAGTCTATATAGCAGTGTAAAAACGTAAACGAGTCAAACTGAAACAATTATTTTGATTATAACAATAAGTATAAGTACAGAGAATTTTTAAAATATGTCATCTGAATATGCACTTTATTTACATGAAGTTAAAACTTGAATTTCTTGTCTCATTTAATGGATGTATACGTGACCACAATATGAGTCATAGGCAAACACGCCAGTCAATGATATGCTGCGCAATTTATGAGGTATTTAGGTATAAGTTTATCAATTGTAAACAGGGTCAGGTGACTACACTAATAAACAGTTATGGCTTTGTACCGAACACGATAAACGATAGACCGATAGAAAAAACCCGCAACATTTTTGAGTGATCAAGAAGATAATGTCATAAACAAATATAAATTCATTACATAGTACTTTGATGTGTTGTATTCTTATAGCACGTGAAAATTCTTAAACTGGATTATTGTTATAATTAAGTAAATGGACACTTGTTATAATTAACCTATACATATAATAGATAGTGTTGACAATCCTGCACAAGTAAATAATTTTTGAATACTAAAAAACAAGCGATTAGATTAACGGGACATGTGCGCATCACTTACAAAGAGGTATATCAGTCGAACTTAGGGCTTCTAACATCCAGAGTGTATGTAGTTCAAGATATGTGTAGTTGACATGTAAGAAATGATTACACGGAGGTCTGAATACCCGATTCTGTTTCTAGCAACTCATCTATAATAACAGAAAGGCTGGAGTTGTGGACTGATACTGTCCTGTTGAAACTTTATTGAAAAATAAGAGCTAATTAGTTTTAAAAAGTTGGCATACTTTGGCCACACAATTTTAGTTTCTCCAAAAATTACTTTGAATCAAAACTAATGTATGTGTAGGAGTATTAAAAATAATTCACTTCGGAATAACAAATATTTATTAATCAGTAAATAAACCGTTATAAAGACAAATTTTAGAAATAAATGTGTAATTGTATGTGATAAAAAAAAATTAAAATCAATGAAAAAACAACATTATTAATTGGGCGATATTATTTCTTGTCACATTTAATAAATAGAAACTAGAAGAATTACACTTCAGAGTCGTTGTAGATAACTTATTTTTTATAAATGTAATATTGTATTCTATGAAACAAATATAAATATTATGTGCCGAAAAAGTAAATCTTACTTAACTTACAATATAGTGCCTATTTTTATATACAATAAAGTGCATATTCAACTAACATATCGTTAAAAGTTACAATGTATAAAAACGGGGAGGGGAAAGGTGTTTATGATATCGCCGTTAGTTTCTTCTTCAGTTGACTGACAGACTGGTGGCCTTTCACTGGTTGCTTGTTGTTAGCTCCAGTCTCATTTGTCGCATGCACCGACTTTACCTACGAGCCGAGGAAAGGAATAGAAGATAAGGATATGTGGGAAAGAGTAGGAAGATTATATGCTATGCTGGGTGGCTTTATATCAAGTTTGAAATGGCAATATGTTCAAGAATACTCTAAATAAAGTGGTGAATAGAATTACAGTTTCATTACAGCTAAATTGTAGTTTTATTTTTATTTCAAATAAAATTTTTAATGTACCTCCTACCTATTTTTAATGGTATTTTAGATTAATTTTAAACTGTATCTGATGTTGTCATTAAATACTAATGAATGAAATGTTATAACATCCGAAATGGGTAACTGTTGAATCTATTCTAGCAAAACGGGAAAGAAGACAAATTATGTCATATTAACCTTTTTTACCTTAAAACGTAAAACCTTAAAATTTATTGATTCGATTACAGAATTGACCCAATTGCATTATTTTACATTAAATAAAAAAAGTTTAAGTTACTAATTTATAATTTAGGTGTTTTGTTATTGTTATTATAACAACATGGGAAAAATAACAATAAAAATGTTTCTAAAGCCCCTATACAATTTTATAGAAAATAAATTAATTGGTTGTTTACTTTCACCAATTTTATTTTTAATATTGCCTATAAGAATTTCACGTTACTTATGTTATGTAACCCACATTTAAAGAACGAACAAGGGAAAATTATTTCCTCAATAATTTGTATATTTGTACTTTGGCTTAACATACACAACAAAGGAATCGAAAGCACTCAAACTTAAGTGATTTTCAGTAGAAACATTGTGTTGATAATTGTAGAAAGTGTGAGAATAATCCTTTATTGTCTCGCAAATAAAAACTTATTGTTCATTTAGTCTGAAGAGAGTATAAAAATACTGCAACAAACTACAACTGTAACAGGAATGGAATTATTATGAAAAGTATTTGCAGTTTATGTATTGTGTAGTATGTAATGTGTATTGTGTAGTGTGTAATGTGTAGTGTGTAATGAGTAGTGCGTAATGTGTAGCATGTAGCATTACCTCATTATTGGGCGGGGGCTGCGAGGGCTGCTGCTGCTGCGCGCGGCGCTGCACGGAGGGCGAGCGGCGGTCAGCGGCGGCGGCGCCCGACTCCATGTGTTGCTTGCGCTGCCGCAGGATCGTCCAGTCGAACGTGTAGTCGTACTGGTAGTTCATCGTGCGGAACAGTATGCGGAACAGCTGCAGGACACAACCACATACGCTTGTATTACTCACTTACATTTATATTACATTCGATACAGTAATAACATGAGCAGTGAGCACGAACACCGACAGCTTTAAGCGATAAAAAGAAACAACCACGATATTTTGTAAACTAAGGGAATCAAAGATTAAAGTCATTAGACATTAAGTTGATTACGGAGGTCTTCACCATGTCGCCCCGAACTTGTAACATAAAAGAGTCATATATTATGTTACCCTTGTGTATAAAAAAGTTCTCGAAGGTAAGCGAGTGCTGAAATCCAATTCAGAAGTCCGGTGAATACGGTTTTAAAATGTATGTACCTACAACAGAGTTTACAGCAGTAGTAGTAGTATTTTATAGTATTAAAAAAATATTTTCTGCTTTAGTTGCACCCCATGTACACTAAACTCATACACACTTGCAAGGTAATAATAGCCTTTATCTATAAGTCTTTTATCTTCATATAAATAAAAATGTTAAATTCAACTTACCTGTCTCAAATACATATAATCAGGT